>JAOTAX010000009.1:1550660-1565825 GCA_025629825.1 Erythroxylum guanchezii | reverse complement strand
AGTTGTTGAAAATACCGGCAAATGCATCTTTGTAATCATCAAGAGATCCTTCATCTTGGTTTGCCATATACGGTAGTCCATACCGTTCATATTGATCATTTTGCTCGTCTTCACCTCCATTTGCCAAATTAAGCCAAATTTGAGAAAATCGACCTCAAATATGGAACCAGGACGTCAAAATTTGGTAGAAACGATATCTTCTAAATTTTCGCCACAGGATCGGAATAGTGTCGTCGGACCCCACTGGAATAGTACCATGGGACCCGGTAAATAGTAACTTGTGAATAGTACCCACCGGAATAGTATCGTCTGACCCCACTGGAATAGTGTCGTGGGACCCGGTAAATAGTAACTTGTGAATAGTACCGCAAATAGTACCGCGGGACCTAGTTACTATTGCTGCACAGTCCGTCACGTTGCAAATTAATTAAAACAACGTAAAAGTACTATTCATCACCTTTGTCGTTTTACGTCAACTTTTTGAACGGATCACGCCAAAAAATTCGTTGAAATTTTCTCTTCCCGATGATGTTCTTCTTTTCAAAAAATACCTCCAATGAAAACACAGCTCTGATACCACTTGTTGGTCGCAGCGGGTGTATTTTGTGAAAAGGAAAAATAAAATAAGCAAAATGGACACAGAATATTTAACGTGGTTCACCTTTAACTTTAGGCTACGTCCACGGAAAAAACATAGAATATTTCTTCCACTATTATAAACAGTAGTTATACAGAGATAAAACCAAAATAGTGACTCACAAGGTGTTTCCTAACCTAAAAATACTAACCTCACTATTTTGTCACTCACCAATTCTTTAGGAAAATTTTTCCTAACTTCAGAGCATTTGATTTGCTCTGGTTTCCTCTCTCTATCTTTCTATCTGTTGTATCGTGTAAAGCGGAGAGTACCTTATATAGGCACTCTATCGCGTGCTTGCAACTGTCTGCCGCAGTTGTTAAGCCACAATTGTTAAAGTTCTTCTTTTCAACCAAAGCAGCATCAACAAATATTGCATATTGCTCTTTTCAACAATTGTGATTGCGGCTTCAACTTCCATTCAACATTGGTAGGCGCCGCATGCGTACCATTTGCATTCAAAGATGGTGTCCCTCCATGTGAGAGGGACCCATAGCTAACACCATGCTGATGCACTAGTGATTGATACTTTTGCAAGGGAATGCTGGCATATGTGGAGAGGATTCAGAGGGAAGAGAGGAACAATGGAGTTGACACTCCGCGGCATCAGAAATGGTCAGGTGCAAACTTCTATGATCGGTATCTCAAGACTGTTCAGGGAGGCATAGCTTCCACTACTGCCATGGGCAAAGGTATCAGGAAAAATAAAATTCAGGTACACTAAAAGTGTTAAAGAAGAGGAATTCTAACAGTGTGTTTGTTGCAATTTTTGGTTTCAGGAGTGACTGAGGAGCAATTCAAAGAAACATGGACTAGGTCAGGAGCTGCGGGAGTTGGTGCTGCTGGCAATGAGGTCGTTGCTAAAGCAAGGATGTAGAAGAGCTAATCCTGAGTATGAAAGAAGGGTTATCAGAGCATTAACTAGTCCCTATATCTGGGGATTTGGGTGACAATAATTCTTTATTACAAATGAAAAGTTAAATAAGTTGAGAGAATAGCTGTTATGGGTTCAGATAAGTTATGTAATTGGAAATTGAAGACAGGCAAATATGATTTCTCACTCGTTTGTCATGTAAACCCACCCATCTAATTAATTAACATGAGATGACATTGCAACTGTAGCAGTACAGTCAAAATGCAATTGCATCATTTGTTTATAAGATGGCTGAAAATCATAGCCAGTACAGAATCAGTTAAAAATGAAGAGTATTGAGCAAATTATCTTAAGTTGTAACGTTTGGAGAATATATCTAACTGAAGACATTCATTCTCCTCACACAAGTTAGTTTTTCTTCCAAGGTTTCACGATAGAGAGAACTATTATAATTGCAATGACCAAAAGCAAAATGATGGCAATCATCATGCACTTCCTGGACCTCTTCTGCAAGTTCTTTGCAGTTCGGAGAGCTTCAGTTCCACTTTGAACATGATCCACTGCATTTGCTACCTGTAATTATAGACTTTCACGTTTCAAACAAATTTATATCGCCTTCAACTTAATCAAGTCATTGTTCTTCAGGTATTTACTGTGCTGATATCTAAGTAGCTTAAAACAATAACAATGATCGGAAGTAATGCCTATTAATATATTGAAAATAAAACACGAAGTACGAATTGTGATACCGACTCAGTTTCTGAAAAGGATACCCTATGCCTATCAAACAGTTATGAGGTTATGAGTTGCCAAACCATTGACCAACCAATAAGCCAATAAGCAAATTGATTTTAGAAGCTGGTAAAGAATACTATGAACACTTATCAACCCTGCCCATGATGGTTAAGTTCAACTAGATTCCTACTCCAGGATGACCCAAGGGGCAAGACTCAAGCAATGGCCTGCTTATTCTCAACAACAGCTATTGGAACTGGAAAATCACCAGCAATTTTCCGGTTCATTTTTGGAAATTCATCTGTGGTTTCCCAACATTTCCAAGTACCATATGAAATGTATATATGTTTCTATATATGCAAAACCAAGTTAAATTCAGGATATACCACAAAACATGCTATTAGAACAATTATTTACGAAGATCACCAAACCTGGTTCTCAATATTGTCGAGGATCTCTCCTTGGGCTTGAACTAGGACAGCCATGTCGAGATAAATCTGTCAAAAAGGACTAATTAGGCAACTTAAATTTAAAATGTCCACTGAGTTTGATGGTATACCTGATGCAAGTCAAGAAGCTTCTTCTCAATTTCCTTTACAGCGTCATGTCTCTCCTGAATTTCTTCCAAGGTATTTAGCACCTGGAACAGACAGACGAAATATCATCTTGACGAGCTGAGTGCGTAATATCTTTGTTACAAAATGAAGTAGTAGATAAGTTACGTGACACAGGCCATAGAAGAATAATCATCGGAATGGACACCAGATGTTTTGAATCATTAGTTTCAATACTAGGAAGTTAGCTTCTTTGACTGATGAAAGCCATGGAACTTCATATTAATTTGACTTTTATCCTTGTAAGGAAAACAAATGACTTGCTCGATCGAGAAAGGACATAAACACATCTAAAATCATGTAGGTTTCCGTTTAGATTATCCTTTGATTTATCAAATAAACTCTCCAGCAATCTAGCTGGGGGAAGCAATAGAACATGACAGAACTCGTAGCAGGATATTTTTCCAACATTTTCGATCAAATTCTGAAATTGCAGAAGATATAGAGGTGCATGAAGTTCTCATACCATAGATTCAGTTGACAGGTACTCTGCTGATTTCTGTTAACATGAAAAGCTTAAAAGCCTTGGTACTGGACACACAATAAACATACCTGTCCTCTGCCCATTTCTTGAATCGCCTTTTGAAAGATTTGCTCACTGTTCCCAGTTTCAATCAGGTGGTCAATTGTCTATTACAATTCACGGAATTTCACTCCATTACAATGATATCCATGTGAAGATTGTGATTTCATTTTTAATTGTCCAACCTCACCTCTTCATCTGGTCTGCTTCCAGTAACTGTCCATCATAGGTTATAAGCAAGTGATACCAAGCAGAAATAAAGACGAACATGTTTGGAAAAGAGGAAAACTGAACCGTATTTCTTATTTACACTTCCTAAAAGTGTTATACTTCTCAATGAAAGTACTCCTACTATACCTGTGATAACTCTTCTCTCCACAACCTCACGATACTCATCTTGGATCCTTTGTCGTAGGGTCTGAGTCAAAATGAAACATGGGAACCATGAAAAGCCAACAACACTATAACAAGCATCATAAGTGGATGTACCTGAAATTCTGTCATGAGATCCTTGAACCTTTTAGTCAAGACACTGCAACCCATATGAACTCAATGTGAATGACTGTGCAATTGCGGATACATGCTCAGATGATAATGAAATCTAAATCACAAGACCTGTACCATCAACTCACTTTGTAACATTCATCCTAGCTCTATCTACACCACTGCCCTTTTGACATCCAGGTCTCTCTCGATTTGCCAAGTTCTGGAGACAAAATTACAGAAGGGAGAAGTTCAGCTGAAGTTACTGAAAATAAAGGTAGACACGGTAGCAAAAGAGAAATCATTACGTCTTTGTTTATTGATTCCAGTTTGGCTTTAACATTGCGAGCAGTTTTACCCACTTCATCTATGTCTTTTTGCATACGATTCTTGATAGCTGCAGCATATTGCAGTAATACAGAAAACACAAGTAGAGTTGCCAGCAAGTTCAGTAGTTTAAAGACTCCAAGAAGATGAAGATCAAATGCTTCATGAATATCATAAATCTATAGTTATAGATGGAATTAGAAAATGTTTTCCTCATTACACAGCCCTTGCACTCTAGTCTCAGTATGAGTTGGCCAACTGTGAGCTAGCATATTTCGTTGAAGTATGCCACGTATTCAAATTCACTTGCATTCATGGTTACAGATAAAAAACTTCTACCTTTCATCGCTGATGCTTTTGTTACTGATTTTGATTCCTCATTTGCTTCCTGTGTACAAGTCAGTATTACAAGTATACTAGAAAGTATTAGCTATTTATTGCTGCGTCAACTCAAAAGTGAAATCATGACTAGCATTTGTGTACTATGAAACAAATAGCAATTGGCAGATGCCACACTTTACTGTGCAGCAGATTACAATGTAAAATATGAACGAAATTAGAGATGTCCTTTCCAAAGGAAGGACGAGAACAAATGTGCATCAATCAAACAGATTCATGGCATGCCCATCATCTCCAGTAAAGTTCACATCAATGCAGGAAATAACAATGAAGACTAATCTAATTAATCTTCTTGGACTTTGGCTATTGATTTTGCCTAGTGTGTTGCTGGTTATGGCACCGTGATTATCAAAAGTCTACACCACGTCTAGATATTTTGTGAATAGTATATCCAGTTATTGTTCACATTAGAAGAATATAGATTGTGAGTAATATGTAGATACTTCTAGCAATCACTACCTTGTTATTATCATGTTACTAACATTTCTATCATGCCGTACGAGAATTAACACCAAACAATCAATTTTTACACTACCTTATCACTATCATATTGCTTATATTTCTTTCTAGTCGCATGAGAATGACACCAAAAAAGCACATCACTACTCTTTACTTTTGTCACAAATCTACTATATTGTCTTTGGTTTTGACTTTTTACATATTCATTGTTCTTTCTTCCATTTTCTTTCTTCCGTTTTCTTCCACCGTCAATTTTAACTATGTTGTTTCTTTATTAGCTTGTGTAGTTGCTACATATTCACACTTCTATAGTTAATTTAGCTACTATTGATTGTAGCTTTAAAACCCAGATTACAATGCTATCAATAAGTGTGAACGCATAACTTATAGTGAATTTTGCTTCTATTAAGATCACTAACATAATTAGAGTCAACATATACTTTAATAATAAAGTTTAATCCTCTATATTAACCTACTATTAGAGATCCATTTAATGGATCTTAGGATTCTCTTTATTATAATTTGATTCTCTCTACAAGGACTTGTCATATAGAGTCTAATTGCTCTCACTATATGTGTAATTATGATGTTTATTAAACTCTTCATTACAAATTCATATGATAATTTAGACAACTTCATCCTCTCATCATTGCAAGTGTTCATAATAGAGGATAATTTGAAATTAACCAAAAGAGGGATGGATATTAGATTACAATTTTGGATACTAAAATGTCAGAAAACCTTCTTTGAGTAGTCTTTCTTTCTAGAAAGCTAAATATTTTCATAATTTTTATCTCGGTGAATTTACATCTCCAGAATTTTGTTTATTAGTCTTAAGTCATCCATTTCAAAATTTCTAGCTATCTGTGCCTTTAATATTTAATAAAATCTTTGTTAAGGCCTACGGCTAACATGTTGTCCTCATACAATAATAAGAAAAAGAAATTATTATTATTATCTCTCTACTCATTAGGGGTAAAATTGCGTACTATTTGACTTTTTCATATCCCACATTTCAGTGGGATTCACACTGAATATTGTTGTTGTTATAACCCCTTTTAAATATGCGCAAGGGTTTGTATTGAACCTATTGTATCTAAGGCTTATGATGAAGAAATTAAATCTTAATATCTCCACGAAGAAAAGTAATTTTCACATCTAATTGTTTAAATGGAAATCAAACGCATTACATATTGTTAAGACTACTCTCATTATAATAAGTTGAACCATAAAGGAAGATATTTTACCGAAGTAAATTCTTTCTTTTTTAACACATTCTTCCACCATTAATCTTACAAAATATCACTCCACTTGATTGTCACCATTTCACTTGATCTTAAATAACTATTTAATACCAATTAACTTTCTTCTTTGTCGTAATGGTATAAGTTCTCAAGTTTTATTTTTATGAAAAATTTCAATTTCTTCTTACATTGTTATTAGAAAAGCATATGGAAAATGCTTCTTGAAGAGTTAATGGATCTTTATCCTCTAGTAAAAGGTAACTTCTAGAACTTCAAATTCAACTAGTTCTTAAAAATCTTTCTTTGACATTGCTTTAAAAGAAGTCTCTTGTTCAAATTTCTTGTCTACTTTGCAATCTCTAAACTTTATAAAGTTTCGTTTTCTTCTTCTTCTTTGTTTGTAACTTATGTTCTACAAATGTGACATCCCTATTGCTATTAATCTTGTTGGTAGTGGGATCCTATAGGCCATTCCTTTCATTGTGTCAACATATATTAAAAATAAATATTTCTTATATTTTAGTTCCAGTTTCATTTTTTCTTTGGCACTATATATCATGTACATAGTACTTATAAGTATATAGAGGTTGGAGTAATCCACTGACTTTGTTGTCAATGTTTCCATTAACATCTTCAATTTAATTATAGTTGATAGATTTTAATTCATTATGTAACACAATATATTGATTATTACTACTTTCACCCAAAAAGGTCTTATCTAGGCTGACAAATCTCAACATTATTCTTCTCCTTTCTAATAGAAATTTGTTGATCTACTGTACCATTCCATTTTATTAAGGATGATATGCAATAGTGAACTATCTCTTGATGTCTTCTTACTTACATAATGCATAAAATTCATAATATATTCTCTCCCATTATCTATATTTAAACACTTAATCTTTTTAATCAAAATCAAGTTTCATATATTCATTGAAAGCTCTAAATACGGAGAACACATCTACTTTCCCCTTGAATAGTAGATGTGTAATCATCAATGAAAAAGGAAAAACAATTTTCTTCTCTTATAACACATTAGAGTGAACCAATTCAAGAACAATCTTATTTATTGAATTTAGTGTGTTAATTTTACACGGTGTTACTTATAACATAATACTCACAAATGAGTAATGATATCTATGTAAGCCTAAGAAGTAGCTTTTTCTCATTAAGGATCTTCATTCCTTACAGATATATGTCCAAGTTTTTTATGTCATAACATTAAATATTTGTCACTTAAATAGCTTGAAATGACTTATGCTTTTACTTTTAGGAATGTGTCTCCTTTTAACTTGTACAAGTTTGCATATATCATTTCTCCCTTTATAAGTATAGGCCACTTAGAATTCTCTTTGAAAACTTAATTTTTATTTTGCACCCAGGATCATCTAGTCATCTTAAAGACAATAAATTCTTTTTAAGCCCACCATATGTCATATCGTAAAAGAGTACAAATTGTGCCATCATACATCTTCAACTTCATGGTTCCAATACCAATAGTTTTTTAAGGATAATTTTCACAAATGTGTGTGTATATATATATATATATATCCTCTTGACATAAGTTCATAATTAATGGATCCATTCCCTTCCTTTCTAAAAGTTATGCAAAAATAGCTCACGAGTCAAACAATTATACATTAAGTGGTGACTTCCTACTTTTGATTGTTGTTGCTACTTCATAACATAGAGCATTGCTATCATCTGAAGTAACTGCAAAATTTCCTTAACGACTATAGTTTTTCCTTTATGAATTTTAATAATACCTTTTCAAGTTATCTTTCTTATTACAATTGTAGCATTTTAAATTTCTTTTAATTCTTGATTTTAGTCTACCATGATTTTGGCTTCCACTTAAGTTACATTTTATTAATCTCCCTTTTTTCACCGTCAAGGATTTTAGTTATTGCGAATCAGATTACCAATCTTCCTTATTCTTATGTATATTTTCTTCCTCTAGAACCATGACTACAATGTTATCAAAGACTAGGTAGTCTATAATAAATTAATTAGTTAAATTGATAATGAGTTGATTATACGAAAGGGTAAATTTTGAAGTAGAAGTTTGGTATGTTCATGTGACTATAATTTATAACTTAATAATGTGATATGAGAGAATATAGTAGTTAAATTACTAATATACTTAGTCACCAAAATATATTTTGATATTCGGACAGTATAAAATTTTCTCTTAAGAATAATTTTGTTATGGAGTGACTTGACCTTGTATAGCTTTGTGAGATGATCTATATCTCTTAAATATTCTTTTCTCCTCTACAGTTGATAAAACTTCATTAGATAAAGCTAAATGAGGATTTGCAGCAACATTTGTGACTACTTCATTCTATTTGGCATCATCCATAAAGTCCATCGACCTTTTACTAATAGCTACAAGGCACTTTTCATTGATAAGGATAACTCTCACTATTTCATATAAACAATAATTGTATACTCTAATACCTTTAGAGAGAAAATAATATTTAACTTATTTTTTTGATATAGAGGACCCACTTATAATAGCAATGATAGAGCAAACATAAGTAAATATATAAACTTTAATTAGGTTTTGATACTACTTGCCAGAATAATTAGGCAAATAAAGTAAGATCATAGTTCAATTAAGATTGAAAGAAATATAACTCACAACAAATTGTTATAGTAAAAAAGAGGAACTACAATACAAATACTCTGTCTATTAAATAATTTTTTTAATGTTAAACTTATAAGATTAGTATCCTCAACAAATCTACTTTTGGATGCTTGAATTTACTTCTTAATACATGAAATAAAGGATGAAATCATATTTATAGGTGAATCAAACTAATAATAATTACACATTTCAATTTGTTATAATTACTACATATTATATTTATTTTTATACCAAAATTATTTATCTTTGTTTAGATATTTTGTTAATAATATCTAAATTCTTGTAATGTGAACAATGTCTAAATATTATGGGTAATATCTAAATTCTTCTAATAATTAATCCTTAAAATTTATCAGCTACTTTATATTAAGACTTCAGTTAATGTCTTTAATAGAAATCTACCTGAATTAATGAAATAAAAATTGGATATACAACTAATAGAGGCATGTGTTCCATGTTAAATGTCACTTTAATTTTTTTAAAGACTCTTATTAATGTTTATAAAGAATAGTTGCTGGAGGATTGAAATAAGAACCAATGAATAACTAAAAAAATATAGTTATTCTAAAGATTCAATTCCCATTTTATTATAACTCCACCTCATATAGTCTTGATGATTTAAGCCGAAGCAATTATTATCTCACTTTTCTAATTACTTGACAAACACATCTCATCTTGTATGCAGAAGAAGCGCCTACTCTGATCACCAAATAAGCATACCTTGAGTTTCTTGAGTAGCATAGCAACCTTATCGACCTCTTTCTCGACCTCTTGTATCTTACAGAAGGCAAAATGCAAGGAAAGAAATTACCGGAACAATGTAAGCAACAGAAGATAATAAAGAATAGACACAAATGAATTGAAAGAATACATGCACAAATAGGCCTTTCTCCTCTATGTCTCTTTTTCCGACCTCAAATAAATATATACAACTGATCAGCATGAAAAATTACCTGTTTATTGAAAGAATCCATTCCGATACTGGGACGCTGCATCCCCATTTCGATATCATTATCACCAGAAGAGTGCCTTTTGGCAGCATTAACAAAAGAATCCTGTAAAAATATGGAACAAGCAAGATTTAAATTGAAATGTCATATTTACATAAAAATTAATTCATATAACTAGTCCAACAGCATATGAGTTGCAGAAATCTTTCATTCAATAAGAACAAAACACAGGCACATATATGCGAAGCTGCAACATCTAAGAGTCAACGAACTGAATATCTCATGACGGGGAAATCTGGAATCATTAAAAAGATTGTAAAATTCACATGGAATCCTGCAGTCATAACCATTGATGATCTTCATCAGTTACAATTTCCCGCAAGGGACCACTAACGTAGCTTTTAACCAATATGGAATTCAAACAAAGACGAAAAAGCTACAACTTTGATCAAAATACATGCCTAAGGCAAAAGATTCTTCGTAAAACAGAACTCCATGATCGCAGTGAATGAACCAAAACTTGGCAATCATCAAACAAACACAAAATAAAATAATATAAGATTGAAAATTGAAAGATAACCCATGTGTTGGAATCAGGAGCTAATTACCGATAGCAAGTCGTTCATCTTGATCAAACCAGAGACACAGAAATCCCTCCGAGTGTAGAAAAGCAAAAGGAAAAGAAAACTAGGAGCTATGGAAGAAATACTAAGAAAAGAACGTTGGTCGAGCGGCTATATTAAATATCATTAAAACTTTACGACAAGACCAAAGTCGTTACTGGAGGGCGGACAGTTTTGGTCGCAATACTGTTGTTTTGTGGGATATTAAATGCTTTGTTAAGCTTACCGCCAATACTATGTTCTCACATTACAACATCACATGAGCTGTTGATATATTTCTGACGCCAGATGGAAGATTATCACCAGACATTCCACTTTTTGCCTGCCTTTATTTGGTAACGAATGCCTCTGAAATTTCATCATATTTAAAACAAATCTCGTTAATACTCTGAGAAGATCTGGCTTATCAGCGTTATCCTTAATTAATAAAAGAGCTTCTCTCTAAATGTTCTAAACTAACATATTATTTAATAATAATTAATGAACCAAATAGTAATTAATAAAAAGGGCTAATATGTTAATTAATTTAAAAATAAGTTACTATTCATGGCACTTGTTTTTTTTAGGGGTGTTATGTCTTGAGTAAAGTGCATTTGATTTTATTAAAATTAGATAATATAATTGTAGGTCCTTTATAGAAAAATATTTATTAAAAGTGTAAAAAAAAAACTATAGTGATTAACATGACTCAACTTGCCTAGTATATTGCCCATGTTCGAGTGGCCAATCATTTTGACAATGGATTTATTTGGTACGTGAATATTTTATCAAAAATTAGCACAAGCAGTACCATGCCTCATCAAATTTCAGGCTACACCTATATATGGAAAATGTTATCATTCATTTAAAATAAGTAAAATTTTCACTTGTATAGGGGAATATCATGATTGAGTACAAAAACTACCTTACCTCATTTTGTAATATACTAAGAAATAATACATTTAGTATTAAACTTATGCACAAAAAGTACTATTATTATTAAAATAAGTACCAATTATAGTTTGAAATGGGAATACCATAAATTAGTAGAAAGAATATCACACATTAATACAAAGTGTAATAAGATACTGTGTAATATACTGGTTCAATTATTGTTTTGTGTAATATGCTATACATGCATTTTATAGAGTATGCTCTATTTATGGTATGTTAGAGTAATTAAGTGTTTAATTGTATTATTGAGGTTATAATAAAGAACACAGATAATCCAGAGATGATTTTGAACTTGACCAGAAAGTTTTTGAAAAATTTTCGAAAACTTCGAAAAGCTACGGAATGAGTCCAAACGACCTTAAAAAAGCCCTGAAATGTGCTTTGGAGATTTAGGTGATACTTTTGATTAAAATCTGGACGATTTTGGGGATATTATGTAATTTCATGATTTAATCTGAAAATTCTTCCAGGCAACCAAAAATCAACAAGTCGAGGCTGAGAGTCAAAGAACCAATAAAAAAATTGCTTAGCCATTCCCTGTCTGGGAATGGAAATGGAAGCATAGTAGGAAGGATTTTATGGTAGCAATTTTGTGAAATCTAAGCAAACATGATAATGAATGGGAGATAAAGGATTGAATTACAAATTTTGCACATTTCCTAACCATCAAAAGTAGGTATTTTCTTGATAGATTAATCAACCTGAAAGTGATTGGAAGTATATAATTACATAGAGTGTTGATATATAAGAATGAGATAGATAAAAGAAAATTGGTTGGACTAAACTAGTTTAGATAGCCACAAATAAGATCAAAATTATTCAGGTCAAAGTGATAATACCTAAAATTGAAAACAGAGCTAGGTGTAGAAATGAAGGAAGAATTTGGAGCTTAAAGTTAAAAATCAAAGAATTTTTGCGAATATCATCATGGAAAGGGAGAGTCTATTTTAGACAATGTGACAAGTTAAGCTCATGACATATTGGTCCCTATGAAGTGATTGATAGAGTGAAAGCACGAAGAGTGGATGTTAAGTCAATATCCATATTTTTTAGATGACTAAGTTTGTTTAAAATTTCAACAATGAAATTTTTATAAATAGGGCATAATTTGTAAGCGATACATTGCAAGTGTGTTGCCCACTATTTTTATCTAAAAAAATTCCGATTATTTTTCGTGCTTTTAACTTTTAAAGTATAAAAGATTTTTAACAGTTGAACGACTTAGCTTTACGGGAACCCTTTTGTTGAGTTAGATATCGATTGAAGGGCTACTATTGGGTCTTCAGAAGGGCTCCACTCAAGTTTTGGATGGGGAACTCTGGGATGGGTCCTTTTGTACTATACAAATAATACCATGCTTATACATAAAAAGTATCATTATTCATTACAAATAAGTAACACATACTTTGAAATTAATATGTTATAACTAGTTAAAAAGAATTATACCTCAATATAAACTATACTAGGGCACTATATATTCAATAGCACACCTGTATTTAAAATTACATACCATCATTTATTGCTCATAACTAATACCTACATTAAAATGAGAATACCATGACTAAATATAAAGAATATCATGTCACAATACAAGATATACTAGATTTAGTACAAACTATACTAGGACACTATACATCTACTATCATGGTTATGTCTACAAAGTACCATTGTTTAATACAAATAACTAACACTTGCACTTTAAATATGGAAATACCATGATTGAGTATAAATAATATGAAGTATCATTGTATATTATTCTATGAAAATGTGCATCTATTAATAAAAAATACAATCATTCATTTACAAACTAGTAACAAATTCACTTATTTAAAGGAAAACTATAAAGAACATAAAATGGTATATGTTTGTATTCCAAATTGTGTTGGATAGAATTAACTACACATTCATATGATCAACCATGATCATGTTAGAATTTTTGAATGGATAAGGTGAAAGGCACAGATTAACATACACATGTATATAAAATCATTTCCATTATTTATATTTTTAACTTGATTAACTACATGGCCATTTAGTTAACCCTATTTATATTTGGAATTTTGAAGTGTCATTATGAACGATACAAAATGACACACCCTTTGTAAGAGATTGTGTCATTTTCAGGTATTCTCAAACATAGTTAAGTACATGCTTGTGTGATTAATCATGTTCATGTTAGAATTTTTAAAGAGACAATATGAAATACACAAGTTGGCACATGCATTTGGATCATATTCGTTATTATTCTTCTTGTACTCAATTAACTACATATTTGCATTGTCAACAATATTCATATTAGAATTTTTGAAGGGACATTGAGAAGGACATAGAATGGCACACTCCCATAGCATATCGAGACAATTTTTTAAGAGGTACGAGGAAGTAATTTGGGAAAATAATGAGTGTGAGATTTAGTTTAATTAGCAAGTACAATGTTGTATTATTTGGTTAATTAGCAAGTAAAATGTTGTATTATTTGGTCATGTATATTTACATTCTCTCATAAGACTTTGGAATAGGCAAAATTGTTAAGTGCTGATGTTTGTGTGGCTAAAAAAATCTTTATTTCAAGAACAATCATAGAAGAAGCTAATATTGTGGTTGATGAGTTATGAAAAGAAGATTAAAATGTTGTTTGAGTGAGATAAAATTATTAGAGTTCTTCCTAACCTTTTTATAGAATTGTGAATCATCTCAACCAAAGTTTCAATGACAAATTTATGTCCAATTTAAGAAGCATTCTAACTTGGATATTAGATCAATTCTACTTAATTTGATTTTGTATATAATTATAATATTTTAGTTTATCTAAGTTGTACATTTTAAAATTAACCAATTTAAATCATGGTGGACTTGTTAAATTAAATCAAAATATTATTAATGACATACAAAATTCAATTCAATATAACTAATGTGATATTCATTTTGAAAATTACTTCTTAATTTAATTTTGTTATATTGAAAAAGAATTTAAAAGATAAATAAAACTTTTATCTTTTAATTTCTTTGAGAAAAAGTGAAAAATAGAGCTTAGGAATATGGTCATGGCGTGATCTTTAAAATAAATAGCTTTATCAAGGACACATGGTGTCCCAAGTTGTGATCTTTACTTTTCTTCAAAATCCTTAAAGCAAAAATGTTTTAATAATTTTTCCTAAGCTTTTTGTATCATCTTGAATTATCTCAACCAAAGTTTTGATAAGAAAGATATGCCTAATTTAGGATGCATTATATAAATTGGATACTAGATTAGTTATATATAATTTAATTTTGTAAATAATTAATACTATTTTAGTTTATCTAAAATATCTATTTAAAAATGAACAATTTAAATCATGATGGACATTGTTAAGTTTAACTCAAATATTATCAATTATATATAAAATTATATTAAGTATAACTTAGTTAATATTCAATTTAAAAATACTTTTAAATTGGGCATAACTTTCTCATCTAACCTCAAATTAAAATGATTGAGTACGAAAACTGCCTTACCTCAATTTATAATATACCAAGAGATAATACATGTAATATTAGACTTATGCACAAAAAGCACTATTATTATTAAAATAAGTACAAATTATAGTTTAAATGGGAATACCATAAATTAGTACAAAGAATATCACACATTAATACAAAGTGTAATAAGATACTACGTAATGTACTGGTTCAATTATTGTATTGTGTAATATGCTATATGTTGGGACCCGATCT
>JAOTAX010000009.1:1513720-1525121 GCA_025629825.1 Erythroxylum guanchezii | reverse complement strand
TTGGTTAACATGCCATAGATAAGAACTTAACAAGTATAAAAGTTATTTTCATACATCAAAATTAGAAAAATACAATTGTTCGATTACTTTAATTTTTTGGGTTATAAAGGATCATGTGGGAGTACATATGATCTACAATAACCATGCCAAAACAATTTTGGTTATATTGTTAAACATACATTTAGCGTGATGGATGAAATAAACGTGGAGGGAAACAATTTTCTATCATGATCAATTATTAGTCAATGTGATAAGAGTTGCAAAATCTCTCAATTCCCAAAAGTAGTACATATTTTTTTCCTTTGGAAATACTTCCATCAATTAAAACCTTTTAAAAGAATTAATAAGACTTTTGATTGGAATAGTAAGCAGTCGATGAGTTATAAAGGAATCTAAATTTTTTAATGAGTTGTTCTGAATTAAGAAAGCTCATTTAATTTAACTCACTCAAGAAAATATAAAGATTGAAGGCATATATTTTTATATATTTTCTCTGAATAATTTCTCCAAACTTAAGTTAGACAATTTTAGTTTAAATGCATAAATATTTAAAATTGAATATCAAAATATATATCATTTAAAAAACATTAAACTAAAGTAGTTACAAAAATAGTAACAATAGTTGGATTTTGATCTCTTTGCCTTTAGTCAGAGAAGTTTCTGCATATCGTTATATTCCCTATTGCATGGCTTGCATAGTTCTTTACCTTACCTATTTTAATCTTTTGAATAGGTATCTACTTCTCTCTTCCCCTACTTTATTTTATTTCATCTTTATTCTATTTTCTTTTTTTCCTTCCTCTCCTACTTGTGTTTTCTGTCAAGTATCTCTTGTTTAGATCTATCCCTTATTGTTTTGGTTTCTACATTTTCTTAACCTCAGGGAGACCATACCATCTTTTTTTTTAAAAACTATTTTTAACAACGAAAGGATAAATCACTTGACACTTGAAAACTTTCCCACTCTACCTGTAACCAACCCTCATTGTGATCCTTTGGAAAACTTGCAAACCAAGGAACTTTACCTGATGGTTCAACCTCAACCCTTGAACTTCCTTCTTCCCCCCATCCCATAATAACCAAAGAAAACATATGCATCAAATGTTGTGAGATCCCTCTCTTTTCTTAAAACATTCCTTATGGCCTCCAATTGAAAATGAAGGAACCCCCTGGTTGCTCCAAACTTGGAAATCCTTTAGAAGGAGCTGGTAAGTGGGAGGATACACTAATGGGATACTTTAAAAGACTACCCTATCAATCTATCAATACACGAGCGCAACACAATTGGAACACTATGGTGCTATCAAAAGTCCTCTACAATGAAGAAGATTTATTCTTTTTTTCAAAACTTCCTCCTTAGCTCATTATCAAAATAAAAAACCGTGAATTAGGACTCTGACACTCAAACTATAAACCTTTTTCCTTCATTCCTGGAAACTTTGTTCTAGACTCTTTAACCCCAAGAAAAAAGTATTCGCATTTAGCTTAACATTCATCACATACCATTAGAATACTAGACCATAAAGGGCCTCGGCTACTTAGTAAGCTATATTGATAAACCCCTTTGCCTAAATGAGGAAACAATAAGAATGAGAAGAGTTAACTATGCCAGAATATGTGTGTTAGTGGAAGCAAATAAACACCTTCTTAAAGTAATCCCCATTCTTAGCGTAGATATGAACAATGGATTGGTTAGCGATTAGGTACTAGTTACTAGTAGTAAAAGAATAGCCAAACCATAACCAAAATGCTATTGGAGGAAAACAAGAAGAAAATTCCAAACAAGTAAATATTTAGAACTAATGGAGCTAGGAAGAGCTAGGAAATATTTAACACAGCAATGAGTATGATAAAGATAACAAGATACTAGAGCCCTTAGCTAAAATTCCAATTAATGAAGATAAAGAAGAAGGTTTTAACTAACAATCATCAAAGCCAAATGGAGAAGCATCAATCTTCAGAAATAAAAAATCTTAGTAAGAGTTTGGAAACCTTAGATTGAACCTACTAAAGAATATGGTGCTTAGAGAGCAAAGAATGCTGAAGGAAAACACTAAGGAGATCCCCCTATTAGCTCTACAATAGGCCCCACAAAATAAGAAAGTAGGGCACAAGAGTTACTAGAGGAACTTCAACAGAGTTAATAAAATAAGGTCCAAAAAGAAGAAGAAACCCCACTCATTATTAAAAAAAAAAACCTTGAATCAGGACTCTGACACTAAAACTATAAACCTTTTTCCTCCATTCCTAGAAACTTGGTTCTAGACTCTTTAACCCCAAGAAATAAAGTATTCGCATTTAGCTTAACATTCATCACATACCATTAGAATACTAGACCATAAAGGGCCTCGGCTACTTAGTTAAGCTATATTGGTAAACCCCTTTGTGTAAAAGAGGAAACAACAAGAATGAGAAGAGTTAACTATGTCAGAATATGTGTGTTAGCGGAAGCAAATAAACACCTTCTTGAAGTAATCCCCATTCTTAGCGTAGTTAAGAATACTAGATTGGTTAGAGATGAGGTACTGGTTACTAGTAGTTAAAGAATAGCCAAACCATAACCAAAATGCTATTGGAGGAAAACCAGAAGAAAGTTCCACACAAGTAAATATTTAGAACTAATGGAGCTAGGAAGAGTTAGGAAATATTTAACACACCAATGAATATGATAAAGATAACAAGATACTAGAGCCCTCAGCTAAAATTCCAATTAAAGCAGAAAAAGAAGAAGCTTTTAACCAACAATCATCAAAGCCAAATGGAGAAGCATCAATCTTCAGAAATAAAATATCTTAGCAAGAGTGTGGAAACCTTAGATTGAACCTACTAAAGAATATGGTGCTTAAAGAGCAAACAATGCTAAAGGAAAACACTTAGGAGATCCCTTTATTAGCTCTACAATAGCCCCCTCAAAATAAGAAAGTAGGGAACAATAGTTACTAGAAGAACTTCAAAAGAGTTAATAAAAGAAGGTCCAATGACAGTTGTTGACTAATGTATGATATTGTTCAATAGATATTCTTGTATAAAATCTTAGTGAATAAAGTATCTCTCTTTTAACGATCCTGATTATTAATACATCATATTAGTTGACTAGTGTATGTATAAAATTCACAATAGCTAATTTTTATTTTTAATGAATATTTTGGGTTGTTTTGAGTACAAATAAATCATATATAAGCTGAATAAAGGATCTCTAAAACTAGATGGAATCTTTGGAAAACTTTTGAGTGTGTTTCATTATATTTATATGCATGAGAACATAAATGAGACCATAGTGCATTTTGTGATTAAGAAAGGAGTTCTTGAATTATTTGTAGGTTAATAAGATAACAATTAAGAGAGAAATTGAATTGTTTAGGGTATCTCTTCATATGTGACAAAGAATCTTATAGAAGGCTTCCTTTTCATCGTAAGAAAAAAATTTGTAAAGGTTCTTCTTTATCCAAAGGAAGAAACATATATGAAATGCTTCTCTTGGCCTATTGAAGAAGACGATAGTGAATTTATAATGAGAGTTTAAGGGGTGGGCATAGGATAAGAGCTATTTGGTTGAACTACTGTAAATTAGTTCTTTCTCTCTTTACCTAATCTCTTTTATCCTTTTTGTAACTATTTTGTATAGATTTTTCGTATCCATTCACTAAAATAATTAACGCTCCTCTCTAGTGCCATCCAAAGACTAATAAAATCATTTGATGTTTTCATCGAGTATTTGTCATCCATTTACCAATTATTTGATATGTTCTAAGCACTTTTAGTATTTTTTATTTCTTTATTTATCATATGCATTAGCATGATATATCTTCTCAAGTGAATTAAGATTTTAATCCTCTAATTTTTAATAATGAGGATATCATAAGTTCATGTTGATCTAAAAATTTTACTACAGATAGACATTTTTATTAGTATTAAAATGATATTTGAATACTCCATAGATCTTATGCTTAGAGGTTATACATAAATATGTATGAATAAGTGATAAATTTATTGATGAATTGAAAAAGTTGAGCACATTAAAATTCTAATTTACAATTTAGATATGGTTATTATTTTTTAATAAGTGTTGAATCAATCAATTACTTGTCATTTCTCTTTTATATAATATTTTTTGCATAATTTTCCTTAACTACAACATTGTTAACATTATAAAATTTTATAATTATCTAATATATTTTTAAAAAAAGCAACCCGCTATCTAAACACAAATAGTTTATAAGATAATATTAAATTAACATATGGTGAGGTGAGACATTTAAAGAAGCTAAACTTTAGAGTAAGTATGATGATAAGAATGCATTAATTATGATAGATATTTATTGTATGCATTGTAGATTTGTAAAAAACGAGAATGTGTGATTACATAAACACTTATTACGATAAAAAGCATAAATTAATGTTTTCATAATCAACTAAAAATAAATATATATGCTTCATATATGATTGAGGTGATAAATGCCAACTAAAATATGTTTTTAGTATCATTTTGAGACTATTTGGTTGTATCTTACTAGTATTTTATAGGAATTGATATTCACTTTGGCTTATATTTTATTTTAAACCTTTTTTTAATCCCTTAATAAAGAATGAATGAATTTAATAAGATCCGAGTCAAGCTAGAGCAATATTATAACAAACTTAGGCTAAAAACTCAAAAACTAACATCAACAGGGACATTTATTCTCCAATGTGACCTAAATATAGACTCGCATTCATGTCTTCAAAACCCATATTCTTAAAATTAATCCTTGGATGCACAAGTTATCAAGTCACTGAGTTAACATGAGAGAAACATGAGCTTTTCTTCTAGAACTATGTTGACAAATATTTGTTACAAAAGAAAATCTAGTTTTTGGCTAGGAGTTGTTAAGCAACATAGGACCATCTGGTCATAATTTTTAGAAATTTTAGATTTTTACGGTTATAAAAAGGACAAAGAGGCACAAGAGATGTGGAGGAGTCAATAGGAGTCAAACTACAACAAGATAAAGTTGTAGATTCCATCAAAATTTAATAAAGATGAACAAGATTTCAAAAATCCATGGCAATAATTTCTTTCATCTTGTTTTCTTTCTTGGTTATTGTTGGATTTTTGTTAATTTAGTATGAAAAAAAATTGGAATAGATCTAGGCAAAGGACTCTTGGATTAAGTTATTTTCTTTTGACTTTTTAAGCATCAAGAGAGTAAAAAATTCATCTCAAATTAGAAGTAATTTATGGAAATTTCTTCTATCTTTTTCTTTTGTATTTGTCTTGTTATAAAGAACAAAATCAAAACCAAATACAGATGGTTTGGTATATATGATCCCATTTGTATATTAAGTAAAGAAGCAAAGGAAGATAGGAAACACCTCTTTTTTATTATGCAAGTATTCCAAAGCTATTTGGAGTAGGGTGCCACAGATGCTACTGGAGCATTGCCAAACCTATTAATGGAATGGAATTTTGTTCTAGGTTATCATGAAAGCTAAAGAACTTAAGCAAAATGTAGATCTCTAAAACTGCTTTCACCATAACTATCTACTTAATTTGGAGAGAAAGAAACAACAAATTGTATAAAAGTGCAGCCATTAGAAAGCATCAACTAGCTAATAATAGTCTAAATTGGATTAGAGAGATCATAATGGAAAAGAATGTACAAAACAAACTCACTCCTAATATAAAGGTTAGATGGAATCTCTAAGTACTTAATTGCTTGTATCTTCTAAATTGTTTGTATTAACTATGAGCAATCTATAAGTTGAAGCTCATTGTAATGTTGTAATAGCTTGTGCTATTGTTAATAAAATTTTTGATCCATATTTCAATTAAAAAAACAAAATCCTTAGTTTTGTTATATTTTTAATAATGGATATGTGATTAATTATTACTTGAGTTAAATGTATTCTCTTTAAGTTTGATTCATGAATTAATACTTAGCCATCATATATTTAATTTTAGGGATTGTAAGAAGTACCAAAAATAGAAGTATAATTCGTACATAAGGAGAATAAACACTCTAAATTTAGTGATAAGGATATCCTAAATTATTGTGATAACTAATAACTCAATTATTATTAATGAATTTAACTAGTTTAATTGTAAATTTATAAGTGGTAATTAATCATTATTTCAACCTTAATAATTAATCCTACTTAATACCTGAATTCCTTACAAATGAACCCCAAAGCACTAACATTTTATTTATGTTGATTCATTTTGATAGTTAATCACCTTGCTTTGGTTAATTGAGTAATTTAGTTACTTTCTCATAAAATTTGGTTTAATTTAATTTCATTAATTTACTATTATTAATGAACATGTTTGTTGAATTAATGTTAATTTAAGGGAACAATAACTTGGAATATTTCAAGCTATTACATTTGATTTATATATTTGTAGATTTGTGAGATCATGATGTATTTATTTTTTGATGCATAACATTTAAGGTTTGTGAATTGTATTTCTTTTAAGCTGGAGATGTTCGAAATTCAATTAAAATTTAGAAAATAGAATTTAAAAATAAGAAAATAGTAGCAATTTAAGCAAATGTGATAAATTTTAAGATTAAATTTTCATGACTAACATCTAAGAAGTAGCTTGTACTGTCCACAAAAAAATTTTGTTGCTTATTTATTATTTTATATTATAAAAATAACATTACATAATATTTTTTCATTTATTTCAAGCCATTGGTTTGGTACGGTTATCAAAAATTACATTAGCTATAAGTGCCATTATTTTTTAGCTTATAAGAATGTATTCCTATCTGTTAAATTTATATTATGATTTTAATTTTCATAATTGAAGCTTATATTAAATTTCATAATTAATTTTAAATAATAATTATTATTTATATATATAATAAAAAATACACAATAAGACATTTAACTAACAATACATAATCAATAAAAATAATTAAAAGAAAGATATAAATGATATTTGATATTTATAATAATAATTGTTTTTTTAATAACATAGGTCCATTCTTCAAACTCTACTTAATATTAGAATTTATTATAACCGTTTTTTAAAGGGTGAAGAATAAGGCTTTTACTTTTTGTAGTCATTGAAAACAAAATAATTCATCAATAAATGCAGAACTAATCATTATAATAAATAGAAAAATAAACATTTAAAAGATTTATATGTAAGTTTAATGAAATCTGATTTTCAATTACCCAACATTAAATAAGTTTTGACAATGTTCTAAATTAGGTAGAATTATTGGACATATACTTAAATAATGAAAAGATGTTAATATAATTTTTTATAAAATATTTATTTTAAAAATTTTATTTTGAGTATGAATAATAAAAAACTACACTAATATTTGAACATACATCCATCTAAAGTAGATGTATCTTTAGTTTCCCCCTAGGGAGTGGGCGAGTTGATGGAGTGAGGAAGCATGGGGTCAAAAGTTCATGTGCTCGATTCTCCTTATTTACGCTCTTTCGATTGAGCGTGTCGTATAGGGTTTGCCTAGTGCGAAGTGCCTGATTGGCGTGATTTGCAGGCTATTATATCAATCCAGAGGTTAACCGAGTGTGCATCCAAAAGGGTAGCGGTTGCGGGTTCCTCTGTTTCAAAAACAAGTGTATCTTTAACTAATGCATGACATTGTACAAGAATGAATTTTCTATAGATTAAAACTTGCAAGTTTTTTATAATTCAAACTTTTTAGAAGTTGCAAGTTTTTTATAATTTCAATTAGTATACTTACTGATTATCAGGATCACAAAATATAATCATAATTTATAAAAGCCTCATCTACCCTGTATCAATTATTGGAGCTTCCACCTTCACAATACATCTGCAACAATTCATTATCATGCACTCTGAATTACGATAACATTGTCAAAGCTCATAGTAAGATCAAGGTCAGAACTTGCTGGTACAAACTCAAGCCCGTCAAAGCCCACAGTGAGAACTAAAGCAATGTCAGGGCCTATGACAACAAAGAGCAACAGTAGCATACTCCACAACCTTCGTTCATTCTTTTCTTAATCGACATTACTGCAAAAATAGTACATATTTTTCCCCATAATTAGTTTGTTACTAGTTTGTTATAGCCACATGTAAAGTTAGTATTAGTTTGTTACGAGTTTGTTATAGCCACATGTAAAGTTAGTATTAGTTTGTTGCGAGTTTGTTATATCCACTTGTAAAGTTAATACCTCATGTATATCTATACCTCACAGACAATGAAAATGGAGATATAAGAAATTCATTATTTCTTCATCATCTGTCCCATTACTTCAAATGTTACATGGTATCAAACCAAATCTGATCCCACACAAACCCTAATATCCAAAATCAAACCAAATCCACAAAAATGATACAAACCTCAGGAGATTCGATCCAAAACAATATTCCGGCTTTAGATTTGAAAAGGAAATCGAAGCAGAAGCATATTTAACCACTGTCGCTGACACTCCAAGATGTATTATGGTCACCATACCACTCAACGAAAACAACTCTCCAACGTAGAGTAGATCTATAATCATAACCCTAAAATCTAAGAACAAATTAGGGTTTGTTAATGGAGAAATCAAGAAGCCCGAGGACGACACTGCTTAATCCAAATGATGGGTGACAGTAAATAACCTGGTGATAGCATGGTTGCTGAATTTGCTAAACAAGGAAATTACAATCTCCTTCACAATAGTCATGACAGCGCAGGATATTTAAGAGGAGTTAAAAATATTGAGAAAGCAGTGGTCCTCACTTATACCACATTGCACAGGAAATCAGCAATTTACGTTAAGGTAACAACCCCATCATGACGTATTTTACGAAATTAAAAAGTCTGTGGAATGACATTGATTGCTTAATGCCATACAAAATATGTTCTTGTGCTGCTACAAAATACAATCTGTGTGTTGTGAATAGTAATAGGTTGATGCAATTTTTACTTGGATTAAGGGAAGATATGCAAATGTGGTTAGCCAGATAGTGTTGTTAGATCACCTGCCTCAAGTGAACAAAGCATATTCAATGTTTTTGACGGTTGAAAAATAGAAAATGGTTAATATAGATCAAAATAGTATGAACCAAATGTCCGTAGTGTTGTTTACTAATCCTGCCAATAGTAAGAAACCAGTGGGGAGGCAAGGAAATGGTAAGAAGTCAAGTCTGCGGAAAGAAAATAAGCTTTGTGATCACTGTAATAAATGCAGGCATATGAAGGATATGTGTTTCCTCCTACACGGCGTGCTAGATTGGTACAAAGAATTACAAAGGAAAAAGGGTGAAGGAAATTATGTAGGGAATGCTATAGACAGTCCAATTGATGAAGCAAGGGACAACATACAAGGAGATGTGAAACAGAAGAGCCTAAAAGTAGACATGATCAACTTGGCCAAACAAGTTCAGGAATTAACGTTGATGGTTAAGGGTAAACAAGGTGCAACAGTGAATCATATGGCCTTTAATGCTTTTTTCGGTAAATACCCTAAACACATTACCTTTAGTGAGCATATATATGATGACGATTCATGGATTATAGACTCAAGCGCCTTGGTGCATATGAGCCCAAATCTGTCTATGTTTATAGACTATGTCAAACTGAGCATACCAAACCCAGTGACTCTACCGGATGGCTCCGTAAACAAGACGGATCACTTGGAAAAGTCGCTCTCACTCTAACCTTAGCACTTGATGGTGTGCTACATATTCCCTCATTTTTCCATAATTTGCTTTCGGTAAATAAAATTGCCTCACAAAAGAAAATTACCACGATATTCATTGATAATCATGTGTTTTTGCAGGACCTGTGTGATGATTAAGTTGTAATAAAGTGTGAAGCAACGAGCGGTGTTTACAAACTATCCAACGAGCATTTACTTCCTCCAAAAAGCCTAAAAGGTCCATCTTTACAATTTTACATGAATAAATTCGTTAGTAATCATGTATTATATAACTTCACATTATTGTACAATCGCTTCAGACATGTTTATACAAACAAATGATCTTGATTACCAAATAGGTTTGTTAAAAATACCTAGCAATTATATGTGTGAATTATACCCATTAACCAAACAAGATAGAAAACCCTTTCTTTACCACAAAATTGTTGCTAACACCCCGTTCGAATTATTGCACGTCAATCTTTGGATCCCATACAGGACTCCAAACATTGATGGATCATCCTATTTCTTAACCATCGTTGATGAATTTTCCAGGGCCACTTGGAGTTATCTTTTAAGCAGTAAAGATCAAGTCCACCTAACCCTCCATTTTTTTTTGACCTTATCCAAACCTAATTCCGTTACCCATACTAAGTGTTAAAACTGAAAATGGCACCGAATTTACGAACAAATCATATCAAAACGTATTCTTCTCAAAAGGAATCATACACCACCAAACTTGCCCATACACCCCGCAACAAAATGGAGTTGTCAAAAGAAAACATAAACACCTTCTCCAAATTACTTGTATTCTAATTTTTCAAACCTATTTACCAAAAGACTTTTGGGGCGAAGCTTTACTTACATCCACATACATCATCAACTGATTACCATCCAAACTTATTTCATGGAAAAATCAGTATGAAAAGTTATACAATCAACTTCCCACATACAACAATCTCCGTACATTTGGTTGCCTATTTTTTCAGCAAACACTAAACCATACAAGGAAAAACTCGAACCTCATGCCACCCGATGCTTGATCCTAGGATATGTGTCCAGATGCAAAGGCTTTAAAGTTATAGACCTATCTACAAATGAAATACACATTTCCCGCGATGTTGTTTTTCATGAAAAATCTATTCCAAAACCCAGTACTCCACAACAAACCATAACTGACCCTATTACATTTCCACCATACACACCTGAATTTGGGCCCTTATTAATTCACCAAAAATTTTCATCAACTAGGCTTAGTCAACCAAATGTTTTTACCATAACAACTGAGCCCAATCACTCACCCAATCTTTTTACAACTCCACTACCCATTGTTGAGACCTAATCTCGGAACCGGACCCCAACCGAAAAAACAGAAAACAAAAACGAAAATAGAAAGCGAAAACAAAAGAAAATAACGAAACAAAAAACGGACGAAGTCACAAATCGGAAAAGAAAGCGCGAAACCAAAACGAAAGAATTCGAAGCGGAAACATAAGGCAAAAACATAACGGAAACGAATCGAATACGAATCTAATCGGATCAAAGGCGAATCAAATCAAGTCAAAAAGGCGTACGAATCGAATCAAAGCAAACAAAAGATTCAATCGAACTAAATCAAATTTCCGACATCCAATAACATACACCTTAGAAAAAAATTAGTGTTGGAAACAAAAAGACGATCTTGATCTAAGCAAATCTGAATTCGGTATAATTTTTTTTTCTTTTTCATATTATTCATTCCTTTTCTCTTTATTCAATCTTATACAAATCAAAACAAAAATAATTTCCC
>JAOTAX010000009.1:1490345-1501964 GCA_025629825.1 Erythroxylum guanchezii | reverse complement strand
GTATCTTGTGTTAAGTTAGTGATGTGTATGTTGATATGTAAATAAAGCTTGTTCAAATATGTACTTTGCTTACTAATAAGAATGAGAATTCAAGGATTTCCTTTTTGTGTATGATTATGCTACTTTATAGGTTGACTATGATAGTTGTGGAAGAGGAATATGTATGTGCATATTCTTCTTTGTTGAAATTGCAAATGGGTGTTCGTTTTAGAATAGCATGTTAGAAATTGGAAAGGTTGTATAAGATGAATTTCTTGAAGTGAGGTTCAAGAGTTACCGAAAGGTACCTAGTAGTGGGTTGATATAAAGAGATATTGCATTTTGCAAGCTTTCATAGGTGTAGAAGTTGTGTTTGGAACTCAAAGGAAAAACTGTATCGATTTAGGTAGAATTAGCTAAAGTTGTCTTCATGAAAGTTGTAGCTTATCCTTTTATCTTTCTAACGCTATAAAGTATGACATTTTTTGATATAAGGGCTGAAAGTTATGATCATTTGAAGTTTATGTTATTGCATTAGGTGAACTTTCGAGACAGCTACATTGATTGGAAATTTTAACCCTCATAAAGGCAAAAATCGTTTTTGAGGTCTTCATGAAAGTTATAGGTCTAGAAATCTTCTTTAAAACGGTCTAAGAATGACCTTAATCTGATATTTGTATTGAAAGCTATACCTTTTTTACTAAAGTAGGTCGGAGGAAGAAAAGAGGAAATCGCGATCGCGACCGCAATTTTACGAAAATATCGCGAAACCGCGATCGTGACATCGTGCGGACGCGTCACGATCGTGACCCACAAGCCCCCTCCAGACTTGAACACCTCTCACTCTTTTGGCCATAACTTTGTTGTCCGACCTCCAAATGACCCGATTTTTAAAGAAATGGATTCCTAACAAATTCCTCTACCCCTCTATAAAAATTTATAGCTTTTAATATTAATTTGAAAAATATTGATTGAATCAAAGTGAGAGGATTGGTTAAAAGAATATGAGTTGGATATTTTTACTGAACATGCTTCAGTATTTTGGCGATATCGTGATCTGTAAAGCTCCAAATGAGTTGATTCTTATTTCTAACTAAACTAGAGACATGGAGCTACAAATTATCTGAAGGAATCGAATTTCAATTCAGTCCCTAAGACTTTCAATTTCTGGAGTGAAGTTGGGTATAGTGTACAGTCTCGGTTTAATAATAGTCCAAAAATGTTTGGACTATAACTTTCAGATTTCTAAACCAAATTGAACGTTCTTTGTGTCATTAGAAACGTAAGACAATGGGGAACAAATATTCTGAAGAAGTCTAACTGAAATTCCAATTGGAAGATTCCCAAAATCTGTTTTGAAATAGAAGAATAAGTTTGCTCACGTTTTGTAACTCCGAATGTTAGGCTCCGAAAACAAGGTCTAATAAAAACGTTATTGTATGAAACAGAAAGGAAATGTTAACAAAGATGGGAGAAGTAAAGTGAAAGGAATTGTTACATAAAAAGCTTGACATACAAATAAATAATCAAGTAGTTATGACAGTGGTTAGGATAACTGTTTTGCATTGTCTTTTTTATAGACATCACCACACTTATTTCTTTGCATCCATGACTAACAACCATATTAAATCACAAACTCTACTAATCGGGAATTAAGTTGTGATTATTTATTTTTATTTTAGGCATAAAGTTCTTTAGGAATGGTTAATAAAGTAAAAGGCTAAGTGCCTTTGTTATTTACTTGTACATATCTTACATGTAATCTTGAAAAGATGAAATGTAAGTTTTAGAAATTCAAATTGAATTTTCCAAAAAATAAAGATATTCAAAATTGAAAGAAAATATCCATATTTGAAACAAAGAATTGTATATGAAGGCCTAGTTCTTGTAGGATCTCTTAGGTCAAATCAAAATATTGTCACTTAACATAATTGTCTTCCTAGCATTCACAATGTCAAGTTCACATTAAAATCAGTTAATCATATTATAAACTTAACCTTTAGCAACCAATTTTAACTAAGAATTATACATAACTGATGATATCAAAATAAAGAGTTCTTAAACACAAAACCAAAAAAGAAAACTAAAAAACACAAAAAATAGTCATAACTGAATAAATACTTTGTTTTGAACCTTGAAGGATCTCTCTATGTTAATGCTTATGGTTTTTTCAATTACCATGTTATTATTAGATCTCTTACCATATCATTATTCAACTTCCCAGTTTATAAACCTAGTAACTTCCTTTAGAGGAGGAGGTGTTATAGAAGAAGCAACATGACTCCTTTTTCTCTTAGCCACCATTTTTAACTATAGAGTCATACTTCATCACAAAAGAAATCATGTTAATAACTTCACTATAATTCACAATATCCACATCAAAGTTCACCAATCCACTACTTCCATAAGACCTAATTAGTCAACACAAATCCCACAATACCAATGTTAACACAAATTCCAAAAATTCTAAGTCAATTATCCTCAATAGCGTGTAATTGCCATTATCAATACAAGATTATTAGGTTACATATCATACATCCATATTAATAAATCACCACCAAACTCGTTAGCCATCCTCCATCAAATCAAATACTCTTTTAACGCAAAATCAAGACTAACCAAAGTGACGTTCATGTATCAATTCCTAATCAGTAAAAATTTGTAGTGTATATAAAAATGAGACAGTTGATATAAATTCAAGTTATCACAGGGGAAGTTGAAAGAGTTAAGCGTTGTAAAGGAAGGGTCTTTGCAATGCAAGATGAGCCTGAAGTGCAAAGAGTTTGGCTGCCTTTTAATGATGCTCCTGGCCTAGTAATGGCTCGGGCATTTGGTGACTTTTGATTGAAGGACTATGGCATAATCTCAATGCCTGAATTTTCTAACCACATACTTACAGAGAGAGATCAATTTATTATGCTTGCATCGGATGGGTTATGATTTTCTTTTCTTATTTTTCCTATTACTTTTCTAATTTGAGATGATACATTGATAATTGTCTGTCTAATTCTCTAAAAAGCAGCACTTGTAACTTCTATATGGATGGCTCTGAACTGTATCCCATAATATCTCAACTGTGAAATCATAGTGTTGAAAGTCAGGGGAAATATTGCACATAGTCCTTGGTAAATATCAAACGTTTAACGAAAACGGCGTCGTCTGGTAACAACGTCGTTTTCGATTTTTCAAAAATGATGAAGACGAAGCTAACAGTGCCTTTTAAATTTTAATTTTACTAACGGAATAACACTTCCCAATAAATATTGCACATGTCCTTTGTAAGTATCAAACATTTAACAAAAACGGCATCGTCTGGTAACAACGTCGTTTTCAATTTTACAAAATTGTTGAAGATGAAGCTAACATTGCCATTTAAATTTTAATTTTACTGACGGAATAACACTTCCCGATAAATATTGCACATAGTCCTTGGTAGGTATCAAATGTTTAACGAAAACGACGTCATCTGGTAACAACGTCGTTTTCGATTTTACAAAAATGTTGAAGACGAAGCTAACGGGGTCACTTAAATTTTAATTTTACTGATAGAATAGCACTTTCGTCAGTAAATAACTGACGAAATAACCCTCCCATCGGTAAATAACCGACATAATACACTTCCGTCAATACACCCCGATTCGTTTACGTTTTATTAAAAACGTTGCAGTCGAAGCAAACGGCGACTTTTAACTTTCAACTTTGCCGATGAAACACACTTTTGTCGGTAAACGACGACGCTTATTTTGCCACCTACCGTTCGCGTCTCTTTTACCCACAGTTATTCGTATTCCGTCGCTATATTTCATCGCAAAAATCAGCAGAATAATTTATTATCCAGCTCTACCGACGAATATTTTGTCCATCACAAATTACCACATATTATGACAATTTTATTGTCAGAATGTGATTTTCTGTCGCTAATTTTCGACAGTATTGTTTCCATTGGCAATTTTTCGTTGGAAATCGGTAATTTTCTTATAGTGTGAGATTAAATCAGCTTTTATTGTGCTTATCAAACTTAATTTTTCTTTTGCGAGAATGGAATTGAATGGTTAGTTATACATATATGGGATACAAGTGTTCCAGTTCCACAAAGACATTATCATCAAAGATTCCGAACCCCTGGAGTAGACACCATTCCCGTCTTTCTGCAGCCACTCTGATACGACGAGGCAACAAAGAAATATGCAGGTAAGTTCAAAACCACGGTAGGAACAGTACATGAATGCATAAGACTATATTAGTTGTATTGTAAAATTATTAAAGAAGGCAGGAATTTCGGTCAGTTATACCACTGCAAGTCCAAGAATCAAAATTAAAAGTATCAACTCTGAATTAAGTTAAAAAGAAACTTGAATCAGCTTCTAGCATTGGCATGCAGGGAACTTAGAGTTCAGACTAATAGACAAAAACTCATCATTCCACCTTATTAATGTTGAGACCCCGCAAGCCTCAGCAATTTCTAGCTTTCAATATTTCGCAGAAGACTTTAGGACTGTAAATTGCAGTTTGTTTGTAGTGATCGAAAGGCTATTCTATTTATTGCATGACAGCCACCATTCCAATCAAAAGACCTGCACTCGGTCAAGCCCACTGCCACTTTTCTATTCCACGTAGTGGTTAACAACTAGTGCATTTTTATTCTTCATTTTGATTCAATTTTTCCCGAGTATCTTGGCTACCTGCCATAAACTCGAACGACCCTTGTCTTGACCCAATTCAAGATTTGCAGAATCATTAAGGTATGCATGTGCAAGTAAAGGATTTCACTATCACCTATATAGCTGGGCCGACATTTCACTATCACATGTATAGTTGGGCCTCCTCGTTTAATTTACCGTCAAAATGAAAGAGAACGTGCTTTTGCCTGAATATGCTTGGAAATGTTCAGTGTAAACGAATGAGAAACGTTGGTTGCAGATGGTACAATTCAACTGATTCTCCTGCACCAGTAAGATTCTGCCGAATTCAATGTCAAAATGTCAATAGGGCTATAATTTAGACATAAATAAAATATCAAACCAATGATTATTTCTGTATGTCGCACATCATCAGTGGATGGTTTCTCGGAAAACCATATTGAAGACAAGTTAGCTATATATTACAAGCCAAATCGGTTTAACAATAGTTTATGAGGTCAAGAATCATGCTTATAACCACCTCTGTAGTAGGCCTTAACCTATAATTTAAGACACGGGTGGTGAAGATGAATGATTGAATGTAGACTGTATCTTGCACTTCTGCTCTTGCATAACATATTGATGACAACAAATAATTATTAGTATTGAAGATACGAGATTTGGTTTCAAGATTATATGCTTTTCTAAATTCTATTCCCTCTTAGTTTCTTGTGTTTAATATAGGGTTGTTGAGGCCGGCAACTACAAATATCCTTAAACATTATACCATGTTTGCAAGAGAAGAAAGAAGCCAATATGAAATGACAATTATCAATTATCAATTTCCCAAGTTGCAATTAATGATCTTTCAGATACCGGGTCTACTCCTCTTTCTCTCGTCGGCTTGATACCCACCTCTTGACATTTGAGAATAAATTGAAGCTCATTTCCTCCACCATTACATTAGTTGGAGTCCAAATAAGTAGTAAAAGGAAAAAGAATCTTCTTATTTTGAAAATGTTGGGGTCGGGTCCAAGTTTTTCGTGGTGGAAAGTCAAGGACATGAATGATACGCTTTGTTCAGTAATTGTTTTCTTTGTCACGGGGTTATTAGGAACATGTTTTACATGGAAAAGTTAAAACAAAGAACGCAATGGATTGGCTGATCTAATTTCAGAACAAGAATAGATTAGCGGCTGAATGGACTCTCGATTTTTGGGTCAACAAGAAGGGTTTGCACGCACATAGTAACATTATTAAGCACAGCCATTGGTGGGGGCCATTCGTTGAGAAAACTCATATCACCACCAATTATTTTTCCTTACATCAGAATTGTTGCACTTTGTCTTCCATCACTAATTATGCTAGCTTGATCTCTTAGGTGGATTGTTTGTACCCTGCCCGAAAATCACGCAAACCATGTCAATCTCATCGAGGCTTCCTCGGAGTTCTTACCAAAGCAATGACTATGTTAGCCGGCAGCCGCCAATCCCAATATCATTTAGCAATTATCCCAATTTTTCGTTACATGAATTCAAAATTCGTGCTTGTTTACTGAATAATTATGCTTACTTAAACCTTTTTAATTCCAATTAATCAATCGTACTCGGATTGTGTAATTTTTTCATAGTTATTAGCACCTATAGCACTTATGACATAGCTTTAGTCCCTGATTGGATGAACTTTTTAAAGGTTAATAAGTATTTGTTCCACTCAAAAGTCTTTTTTAATAAAAAAATAAATGTTTAGTTGTAAAATAAAAAATTACTTTTTTAATAAATATGACTTTTTTGGCAACAAAAGTATAAATTTGGAGCTCCTCAAAACTAACCCTCAGATGACTTTTTCAGGTATATTTTTTCATATCAATTAATGAGTCTATTTTTAAATTCCCTTTATCCTTATGTTTTACACATAATTCTCACAATACTCACAATAAATGTATAATTTATTATGTATTTAACTATTTATTCAACTTAAATATTTATTTTAGGATTTATATAATATTATTTGGCTTTTTCTATATGTTTTAATATTTATTTTTTATATTAGTTTTACTTACGTTATAATCCATATAAAAGATTTCGTTAGATATATTTTTATTTATGTTTCATATGGTTTAAAATTATATAATAATTAATATATTGTACTTTGCATATTGTTTAATATACTTTAAATAATATTTATATGTATAAATAATTTTTATTACAAAATAAAATATAGATAAAATTAAAAATACTTTTTATTTTATGTTGCCAAATAGTCTACTGTATGAAGCTCTTTCAAAAAAGCTATTTTTTAAATGACAGCCAAACAGTCAACTGATTTCTTAAAAAAGTTCTTCTAAAAACATATCTGCAGAAAAAAAAAAAAACTCTACTAATATAAGCCCAACCAAACATAGTCTTAATGTTACTGGGTAATTTCATCACTCAATTATCACTCCTATTATACAACCAAACTCAATAATGAGGTGAATATTTTTAACTAGTATTATTTAATTTCCATTGTAATAAGTTGGATGAGATAAACCTGAAAGTAAAAGCAAATCTAAAATGCCTATTCTTGAATTTGATTGAAGTTTTGATGAAAATTACAATTGTATATGCTTACCAATGAGGTCAAAGAGTTAAAATATAGTTATCAATATTTGGAGTTGCATAGCATGCGTTCCATCTTTTTGTTCGTGGTAGCCAGCCTGTAAGAGATTAGAAATTCTACAATTTGGATCGTTGAGTGTACATAATTGGTATATATAGGACAATTTCAGGTCACGTTGAGCCAAAACGACTCCATCTTTCTCCATACTGTGATGGTTGAATGTGTATCCATAATTGTGGGATCCTAGCGTACAATTTCCATCAAGACAGTTAGTGTATATGTTATCGTCGGGAATGATTTCATTTTCAATTATGCATGCATAACTACGATACGATAGAGTTCATGGTTAATAGTTACAAAGTTGCAATCCTAATCCAGTTTAGTTACAATACAATGAATAAGTACTGTCTTCTTAATTTGGTTTCCCGAATCTCTTCGAAAGATAGGAAAGAGAGAATTATAGTGTATATATATACATGTAGCAAGGCATAAGTAGTAGCCAGCTTGACGAGTTAAGGCCATGCCGGCCAGTTGGTAATATCGAGAAAGAGCGTACAAAGTTATAACAAACATTACGTGTTGATTCAGGAACAAGCTAATTATGTTACATGTCTGTAAAGGGGACAGCCCTGGGAATCAGACCAGAGCCTTAAAGTAACTAAAGGACCCATACCGTTACTAGTTTCATCAAATCTACTAAGCTTCATAGTAGATTTAATGAAAATTTGATGTTAAATACAAAACTATCGACTTAATTAATAGTCATTATTGTTAACGCAGTTGGTACATAGCATTAGATATCTTCGACCTCCAAGAATTGTCTGACTTCTCCAAAGTATGTGAGGGAAGGGAATTTATAACCAAGTCATAAGAAAAGTGCGTCATATTGTTTTTTACTCCAGAAGTCAACTCATTTGATTGGAAATTCCTCTATGATATATGTATATAACACGCTCAAGGCCAAACAACCACATATCATTCACTGATTCTTTTGAATAATTGTACAGTTACAAATATAACATATTAGACAAGACAACACATGTTACTAATACTAAAAATCATGTCTCTAATCCATTCGTCTAGGGGACAAATGGATAATGATGTTATAATGGAGGACATAATCTATACGCATGCTGACATGGTTTATGCATGCCAATTCAAACTCACCCTCAGATTAGACTCTAGAGGTATCATTGTAGTTGATCATATTTTTGAAAATAATGGCTTATTATAACGACATTATAATGCCTCAAGTGATGTGTTAGACATGTGATCTACCACTCTAAAGCTTAAATCACATCATTAGTGGTGGTTAACTCGTTTGATTGACTACCTAACTTAATTAAGCAAGCTTGTTCAGAGAATTTGTCTCGGTTTAATCCAAAGCTAATCGATAGTTATCCTATCAAACTCTTATGCATTATTAATTACTCAATCCAACAATCAAACGACGATACATGTCTCCAAATGACTGCGACAAATGCATATATCAACTTCCAATCAACAGCTTTTTTCCCCCGTTAACATTACATTTTGGTTCTCGTGATTTTGTTTTTGTTTAGACAAACTTAGTTAAATGGATTCCAAATTCTCTAGGTTATTATAATATAACTTATAAGGAGATAACACTTTAACTAATACTTAATAGCAACTGGAAAATATATAACTTATAGGCATTAATGATTGTTTGAACAGTTCAATAATTCATAGGCAAAGAAAAACAGGAGATTTAGCATAAAAGATCTTGAAGAAAATGAAAAGGGGCAAGAGTCAACACAGAAGAATTCTAAAAAAGGAGGTGGTATTATGTCACAGCTGAATGTCCTATAGAGTCTGTTCTCTTCTGTTGCATACCTGCCTTTAATGCTATATGCACATGGAGGGGTCTTCTATTTGCACCCGTTTCTGAGTATTTTAAATGAATGGCCTGCAAGAGGTTGGGGCTGAATTCATATTAAATCCTATCAATCTAACCCTTTCTTTAATATTTACCTTTTCTTTCTTCACTTTCTGGGTACAAGGAGCTCATATTCTTTAAGATTCTGATGCAAGTTCTGCACTTGCTGTTGTAATTTAGAACCATAACCCATGTGTTTCCTCTCTTTAGTTTAGTTGTAACTCAAAAACATAAACTTTTACAGTTTAAGGAGGACAGTGGTACATTAAGGCTCTGGAGTACAACATTTTGTTGTTTTCTTACTTACACCACTCTCATCTCATCAACTTTGTTTTTTTCGTAATTGCTGCAGCTGCAGCTGCTTGCCACCACCCGAACAATGTATGCATCCCCTACAACACAACTCCTTAAGTATTTCTCTAAGACATTTACTCAAAATGACAACGACTATGTACTTCCATGTTCCCTAGAAATTCAACAGTTTTCTAATCACAAAATCGATTCCAGCTCCTATACATAGTTTTTATACATAGTAGATTCTCCTCTCCTGAACCAAAAAGGAAAAGTAAACAAAAGACGAGACTTGACGGTGTCCAACTTTGATGAAAATCCATTGGCATTCGTTAGAGTTAAAAGGTGAATATTAATATTCCTCATATGCTTTTGCGACGTAACCCTATTTTCATCACCCCGTGACTATAATCAGCATAAAGAAAACAAGAAAGATATATGGAACATCTATGTATAAAGCTGAACACCTCATAGTTAACGTATGAACAGAAGTTTACTTTATACAGCCTGATCATATATTCTGGTGCAAGTAAGATACATAGGAAAGAGGAAGAGGAGAGGATAAAGCTATGGCTAGTCACGAAATTAACCAAGATAATCAGCAAACAAGGATAGGGGGACTAAGCACAATCCTCTCTTCTTCAACTCTGTACACTGATTATTGTTCGCATCAAATCCCATTCCAAAATCACACCTTCCATCTGTTGCCAGTCCTCCATAATTGTCTAGGGTACTGCCTCCTATACCCTACAACCATAACCAGTTCTATATTAGGTTAGCAACATGTATATATGTCATGGAGTGGAAACATAACCTATACATAAATACTGGAAAAAAGAAATTAATAGACTTTTCACATAGAGAATCAAACTTACCAAAGAACTAATGGAATGATCGTTGATTTTCCTGGGATTCATGTCGACGGCACCTCTCAAATCACTGATCTTTATGTTTGTATCGGACAAGAGAGAAAAGAGAAAGCAAGTGCAAAAAATTAGCTTCCTTTCACAGCATTAACGTAATATGAGACGTAGGTTTGAGGATGATCAAAACCATGGTCCTTGTATAAGAAAATCAAACCTTGGGACTATTAACTGGAGAGCTAGCCGTGTCCTCCAAAGAATCATCATCGGAAATTTCTTTGGCTCTTGTTTTCTTGAACGACAGCTTCTTTGGCAAATTCATCTGGCTGTCAATAGAAGAACAGGCTATGACATGATTATTGTTGTGGTAATCAGATGATGGTTTCCATACAGGAAAAGAAGCAGCATCAGAAACCAAGGAACAGCTATCAAACCCAGAACAGAAACTATCTTCTCTGTGGGTAGAGAAGTCTTCAAAGTAAGCAGTCCATCCACTCTCCTCAGGTGACTCTGGTGTCTCCTCCATAGAATCAACAATAACATTGTTAATTGATGAATGATTCATAGAGTCATCCATTTTCATCCAAGAACAAACAACTTATAGAATCAATAACAAGAAGAAGAAGAAGGGAGGAAGGGATTAAAACTTTTTGAAAGAAGGATTTATATATAGGAGAGGAAGAGGCAGAGGAAGAAGAAGAAGAAGAAGAAAGGAGATGATGGAAGTGATAGAAGAGAAAGGGAAGGGCATGATATAGAATCTTGGTTTAGCAAAGTGGGGCCAGAGAAGTTGGGGAAGTTTAAATTAGCGGTTGCAACTGAAAATGTAGAGAGAGAGAGAACGTGCAAGGGGAGAAAAAATAAAGGACGGTAGGGTTGACCTTTGTGGCTTTGAAGGAGAAGATTGGGAGCCATTTTCTTTGTGAGGGACAAATACAATTAATGTCTAAATGAGTCAATCGGCTAGGAACAGGAACAGGAACAGGAACAGCATAGCCAAATTAAAAAAAAAATCAAAATTAAACTGTGGAAGAGAATATGACAAAATGGTTGCAACAATGCTGACACGCTAAAACTCGAGTCAGTTGAAAGATGTTGGTTGTGCAGTAGGACGTTGCCAATTCCAGAGGTTGGCATGGGGATTGCAACCAAATATGTTTGACAACCCAAGTTGGCCTCGGAGTACGGTTTCTAAGTTGGGTTTTCAGTACAATGCAATGTTATGAATATCGTACCGGTCTCGGTATCGAATTGGGCTCTGGAACGGAACTGTACCGGTATCGGCCGGTACAGGGTACCGTTTCGGAATATTTTTTAAATTTATAAAATAGTCCCTAAACTTTTTCAAAATTGCAAAATAGTCCATATT
>JAOTAX010000009.1:1466125-1486029 GCA_025629825.1 Erythroxylum guanchezii | reverse complement strand
TAAACAAAAGTAGCTAAAACACTAGAGTTTTCCATCTTGAAGTAGATCTTAGTGTGAATAAACTACTGATTTGTTTCTAGAACATTCACCTCCAAGAAATCACCAGCATAAGCAATAATAATCCTACCATAGGCATGGCTTTGGTGATTTGTTAAAAACTATCATTTCCTACCCAAAAAACAAAGCTTATTCAGATTTGCTTCCCTAATTTTAGTTTCTGAAAGACAAAGAACCTGAGGCTTCTCCTTTAAGACAAAATCCCTTATCGCATTAAGCTTGGAAGGGTTATAGGCTTCTCCTTTAAGACAAAATCCCTTATCGCATTAAGCTTGGAAGGGTTATTTATTCCACATACATTCTATACTATCATAGTCATAGGAGATTGCTTTGACCTTTTGAGCCTTTCCTAGTGCTCTTGTTACTTTTCCTAGGAGTCACTTGTTCAAACTGCTCCTCTTGAAGCCCACCATTCGACAGATCAACCTTCTGTAGGCTCTGTTCATTTTGTTGGGAATTAGAAACTCCTTCATCTAGGTTAGTTTCACTAATTTCCAGCTCATTCACCCCCTTATCCATTAGAGTATTGTTTTGATCAACCAATGATATTTGACCAGATCCTTCCTTTTTGTCTGAAGCTAGTCTATTTCTTTCCTGAATGCTCCCCCCAATTTTAAGAGAATCTTTTTCCAATTGAATTGGTTCAGGATTTTTAGCAACTTGTTCAGCCTCCTCACCATCTTTCTTTTCTTCCGAATCATACTTTTCTATACCCATCACCTCCCAATAGTCTCCTCTAGCGAAGATTCGTCTAATAGGTTTCCATTTTTCACCTTGAGCTTTAAGAGACAGTTTCCATTGGTACGTTACCATAACTCTATTCTCTCTAAGAGAATGCCCATTTGCCAACTTGAAGATAGGAATGCAATCTTTCATTTCCTTAAAAATGTCCATACTCACACACAATCTACTAAACCCAACCCTTCTTCTCAAAGCAATGTTTTCATCCATATATATAGGTTTCCCCAAATAGCTAGCTAGTATACTAAACCCTTTGGTAGCCCAATATTCTAAAGGAATATTGTGAATGTTCACCCACAAAGGAATGTTCTTCAATTTGATTTTTTCTAGTTTCACTCTCAGTTTCTAATTTTGAAGAAATAAGGGGAGTTGAGAGATGTGCCAAGGGCCTTCTTCAATTACCTTTTGTGCTTCTGATTTTGAAGAGAAAGTGAAGATTATGTTATCCTCCTCATTGAGCATTACTTCCTTTAAACCTCTTCCTTTCCAATTCCTCTAAGTCCAAGCTTGTATCACTGAAAAAGTAGGTCTTTTGTCCATAAAAATACTAACTAGAGTAGTCTCCCATGTCCTAGCTCCTTCTTGTAGAATATCAAGGCTAGGAGCCACCATTAATTTCCCTTCAATCTCTGCAAGAGGACTGAAAACCAAAGAAGAATCAGAATTATCTCCCACTACATATTTCCATGTCTTCCTAGTTCCTCTAATATAATCTCCTTCTGTTGGAACAGTCATTTTAGGAGGAAAATCTAAGGTAGAGGGAGGGGTATTTCTAGAGAGGGGTGGGGAGAAAAAATGGGTTGTAGAAGTTGGGAGGGGGAGGAGGGTGTAGCATGTAGGTTAGCAGTTTTTAGAGAAGAAGATAATGGAGGAAAATCCGTCTCCATTTTATATGGAACCCTAATCTATTGGCATTTGAATGTAGGTCATCCAATAGAGGAGAAATTAGAAAGAGGCCAAGAGTAGGTTTTCAAAATGAAGGGAGGTGCGTGTTTTGTGAAATAATAAAGGTAGCAGGGAAAAATAATAATGACTAAGGTATTCAGATGAAAGAAAGAGGAGTTCAATTCTAGTTTAGGATTTGATGGGTGGAAAGAGGTTTGGAAGAAGATAGAGTTTCTATGAAGCTTAGCTCATTAAAGGAGGAGCAAAAAAATAGCAAAAGGACGGGTATTCAAATTTGAGAAGGAAGGAATAGAGGACTAGGATAGGGTTTAGTGGATGGAATGACTAGCTATAGTATATTAGCTGACCATTATAGACTATTAGTTGTCCAATGTCCATTTATTCCATAAAAATCTATTAGTTGAAATATTGGTCGACCAATTTGTCAATTAATATCACTATATAGTTTTTAACACAAATTTTTTATAACTTTAACGTATATTGGTTGACCACTAACCTATATCGGTCGACCAATGTACCTAAAATCTTGATTATCACATCTTTAAATTATCAAACTTATTTTTCTTGATGAAAACTTGACTCAAATACTTTTGAATATATACCACAATTTCTCACAACTATCTTTTATTGTGAAGTTGTTGCACTTGAAGGTATATAATAGGTAGAGTAACAAATCTTTTAACATGTTGATTGACTTACTCAAAGATACATTATTGGTTGGCTACAGACTGTCCAAATCTTATTATGAAGGAAAAAAATTATTAAGGAACCTAGGCTTATGATATATATCAATAAATATGTGTAAGTATGATTATGATATATTTTAGAAGGAGTTTAAAAATCTTTAAGAAGGTCCAATTTGTGGTACATCTAGGTGGCTAGTGGATGATAAAAAAGGAAAAAGATAACCCATTAAGTCTTGAGATATTTCCCTTTTAAACCATAACTACAAAGGTTATTTATGTCAATAAAAGTTGTCATATATGTAAGGTGGCATAAATAAAAACAATTAATGATAATTTCTTATATCATCCAACAAACTCAAATGAAGGGAAAGGTTTTTATGGAAAGTTTTCATGGTTTGCAGAAGATTGTCATAATGTTCGACTTGGTTTGCCTCTAATAAATTTAATCTATTTAGTAATATGAGTGTTGCTTATAGCATGTAGGTCTTAATTCTTGTGCCATATAATTTACCATTATGAAAGTGTAAGAATGAGCTTTTTTTTCTTATTGTCTTTACTTATTCCAATGCCTAGTACTCCTAGTAAATATGTATAACCATTAATTGATGATTCAAAAGATCTTTAAGAAGTTAGGTTAGAAATTATGATGCTATAGAAGGTGAAAATTTTAAAATGCTTATGGTTGTTTTATAGACTATAAATGATTTTTCAATCTATAGCAATTTGTTTAGATGGAGTACTAGAGGGTATATGGCATGCTGTGTGTGTAATCATCAAACTCATTTTATGAGGCTATGAAGTAAATTATGTTATTTAAGACATTCTTATTACTTGGCACATACTACGACAAAAAGAGCTTTAGGCAATGTTATATTTGTAACAATTTAAAATGTGATGGTAAAAATTAATAGAACATAATAGTTTTTAAAGTATTGCCTTTAATAATATTAAAAGGCAGCAATAATAATAACTTGTTGATGCATACAAAAAAACAACAAAATTAAAAAATAGTAGCAATAAAGTCTTATATATATGCAACATCTAAAATTATTACTATAGTTTCAGCCATTTATTCCTCACAATCTTAAAAGAAAAAAAAACGAAATTACTGAAGGATGTTAGCTTAAGGTTTAGGATTATTGATTTTGATGATAACTATGTAATATTTCAAAATTCAAATTGGATTTATTTCCTCGTACAATTACCGGTCTAATTCTCAAAAGGAAATAAAATCATAAGAAATTACTTCCTTTTTTGCAAGAACCTTCTTAGTAAACTTTCCTTATTAACATTCAGGAGGATCTTACCTTTTTGAACAATTAGCTCCGAAAATTTTTATTCTAGTAGAGATGATATTGAAAATCCAAAGTCAACTCAGAATTAAGATGAAGCAACAACGAGTTGAAGAAATTGATTATTTAAAGAAGATCAACAAAACTTGTGAAGTAACGAACATACTCAGACTTTCGAAACATTTGAGCATCATTTACATTCTTGAGAGTTATATCATTCTTATTGTGCTTTAGAAACTGAAATAAATCTATCAAAAGATAAATTGTTATTTGAGAACTTATTTTTTATTTTACATTTTATTTTTCTGTAGTTTTTTAGAAGCTTGTTATATACTTCGAGTATGGAAGGTTAGAGAATCTTGAAAAATATATACTTGTGAACTAGGAGAGGCTTATCAAATTTAATACTCAGATTCTTATAGTGAAATACTCAAGTTGGATACTTGGTGAATGGACGTAGGCTTGGTTGTTAGCTGAACCAGTATAAATCAATTGCGTCCTTCTCTCTCTCTCTTTAACTTTTAAATTTTTGAAGTATATTGTGAGTATGTTCTTTTTAGCAAGAGGCTCCTTCTATTTTCAACTTGCAAGAGGCTCCTTCTATTTTTGAAGTATATCCGTCTCAAAGCCTCTGTATTTCAATGGAAACAACTACTCACGCTGGAAAAAGATGATGACAATTTATCTCCAATCTGTAGAGTTATTGTGCTATTAAATTACATGTATAGAAAAATACTTTCTAGAAAGTTGAGTTTTAAGTGAGACCATTTGTGACCCCTCCAGTTTTTCCTAGGAATTCAGTTGTTGTGATTTTTCAGTATAATTGTTCACATTTTATTTATTGTTCACATTTTATTTAAGTAATATTACTCAAGATGAATTTATTATTATTAATAAAAATTAACCCCAAGTTTCCACAACAAACAAGAAAATGGCAAAAGCTTGAAATTCTAGTAATACACAAAGGTATACGAATCAGTTTCCCTAACTAAAACTCCTGAAATTCAGGATAAAACGACTTTTATCTATTTATTTTTAATATTTTTGGGTACTTGTTTCAAAAAGGGCGCATCTCATATCTGATGTAGCAACTTCCTGTTGCAGCTTGACCACCAATTTTACCGTCAGCATTTGCCAAAACCAATTTTAATACAAACTTAAGGCATTTCTTGCAGTCATTTCCAGTACGAAGATCGTTTGTGCATTGAGCAAACCCAAAAAGCTTGTCATGTTTTTCTATCCTAGTCTCTCCATTTGCTGCGAAGTTGTGGCCCAGCGAAGCCTCATTGATCAACTGTTCTAAAAACTTGTTTCTTTCAGCATTGAATCGCTCTGGTCTGCTTGCACTCTTGAGGTTGAACACAACGTAGTAGTTACGGAAGTCGATGTTCCCAAAGAAGTACTCTGTTGAGTATTTTAACAGACAATCGTCATACCAAATGACTGCTGTACTTTCCGACTTACACTTGTGTCGTATATCAGAGCTTGCCCGATTGATACATGTCTGGCAATTGCTGCTTGCGATGTTAGCCTTACAATGAGCAACCCTTGTGATGCGAAACTAACAAAAAACCTTTAATAGGAGTCGATGTATTGAGATATTTCAAGACCAGTTTCAGGTTAGTTTCAAATTTGCTTTTGCTATTGTGAATAGGGTTTGAACATGAATGACTGACGGGGTCAAGTCCGACCACAGCTCCAAGAACAAGTGCTAGTGAAAACAGATAAAAGATAGAGGCAAATTTTGGAGAAGACATATCTGCAATTTTGTGGCTTTGCTCACTAAGCTGTCATATTTATACTGACAATTGTAGTATGCTCCCATTAATGAAATTTCCATTGGATTCTAACATTTGTTTATTATCAAACCGTTTCCAGTTTCTTTAAGCCTGCAAAACGAAGAGGTTAGTCCAATTCCAACATTTCCAACCTTTTAACTTTAATGATAATCCAACCAAGTACCTTAAACTTTTGGCAGGCTACTCGGCATAGCCTGCTAAGGGGGGGGAAAAAAAAACAGATTAATTAACGTTTCCTTTTGTTTTGTTGGAAAAAATCAATCAGAACTTCTCGATTAAGTGCCCGTAAGGGTCGTAGCCTCTTGCAAGGGAGTTGTATATTATTTGCTAGCACTGCTATAATTATATATTACCATTTATGTGTGAAGTTAACCATACGAGGTAAAACTGTTTGTAGCCTATTGTAGAGGTTTACAAGGATTTCTAGTGTTGTAGTCTAGTGCGTAGGTTTCCAAGGATTTCGGGTCTACTCTAACAGGTTAACATGAAGCTCCATATTCTACAGTTTAATACTTATGAGAATTACATTAATTCATTAATTTGAGTTAATTATATTTTCAATTATAAACTTGATTTTGGAATTTTCCAACTTTGAAAAGGGAGTTGAATGGTACAATCTTTGTCAATTCACATCATTTAAAATTCGTTCTAACGTTTTTATGTTCTATGTTCAAGTGAATCTGGATCATTCGGAGTTGTATAGAAAGAGTTATGGTAAAATAAAAACAAATTGGTTAGGTTTTTTTCTATTATGTAGATTTTATTGTGTCATTAGAAGCATTTTTCTCTTTGTATTCTAACTTTAAATAACTTTAAGTTAGTCAATCTAGAATTTTTTATTGACACCATATATATTGTTTCATTTTATAAAAGAGAAGCAAGAATAGAAGTTCTATTACAAGAATACTTTTCTCTCATTGTTTTTACATGTGTTTAAGCATTTGTGAGTTTATTATTTTCTAACAAAGTAGTATTAGAGCTAATAATGACATCAAAAGGAGTCTCTATGTCTTTCTAGTATCCATAACTTAACAAACTCAACTATGAGAATTAGGCACATAGGATGATGGGCATTTTTAGTTTAAAAGGTGCATGAGATGTAGTGAACAAACGTTATATGAAGTCCCAAGATGACGGAAAATGAAAAAAGATTTGTAATCGAAAGTGAATGTGGTTGTGGATAAAGTCATGGATATGTAGGGGGAGAGGAAGAGGGAAAAGAGAATCTTTTAGTGAAATCAACCTTAAGATTTTTAAAGTGGTCAAGGAAGAGGAAGAGAAAGGAAGAGACAAATTTAAAACATAATACAAAGAAATGATAAATCTTAAGTTAAATGTTATTCATGTAGCAAGTATAGACATTATCCTTAGGAGTATTTTTCCAATAATAAGATGAAAATTTTTTAGAAGCCAATTAAGATGTAGCGGAGGAAATTTTTTTGCTTAAGATAAAGGATGAACTAAAAGGTAAAAAGATTACATGGTAACCTGATAATGAAGCTAGTAATCACATAAAAGATGATAAAAGAAAAAAATTTAAAATTGTATACTAAAATGATATGGCTTGTATTTTTTGGTAATAATAAAGTGGCAAAGATCTAAGGAAACGTATGATTTTTCTTAAGACAAAAATAGGTAGTCTTAACCTTCTATCTAATGTTTATTTCAAAGTTAAAGAATAATATTTTAAATAGTCATCAACTTTTATAGGATTATAATCTTATTACCAAGGTGACTATGACTAGTAATAGTACTCGAAGATAGATGTTCTTATTGAACTTGCATAGTTTAAAGGTTTTGCACTTGAAGATAGATGTCAGTGATAGTTTATGGATTTAACATATGACGTAGAAAATTTTTAATATTTTAGGATTCAAAGCATTAGGAAGGAACAAGAAAGTGAGGCATTTCAAGTATATATCATCATGACATTATATTTAAGATATGCTTTCTTGGCAAGCATTCGACTATCAAGCTACTCCAAATTATTCATATGTATGATTAGAGTCACATAATCGCTTCATCTATTGGTAAAAGATCTTAGTTTATGCATTTCATTGATGATTATAGTAGAAAGACATAGGTGAATATTTTCAATTACAAGCTTGAATTTGCTAGCACATTTTCAAATTTTATGGTTTGGATAATAAAAGAAGTTGTTTTGAGACTAAAACTTTGAGAACTGATAGAGGTGGAGAATTTTTTTTTAATGAATTTAAGAACTTTTTTGATCTATATAGAAACTTTTTGTCTTCTTATAATGTCCAAGTCTCCCAAAACATAAGAGTAGCTAAGAGATAAAATTGAATAATCCTAAATATAGCAAATACCATGCTAAAAAGCAAGATGATACCTAAAGAGTTTTGAGATGAAGTAGTTGTATATGTGGTTTACCTTATAACTTTTAATTTTATAAAGAGCTTGTAAGATGTCACTCCATAAGAACTATAGAGTAGAGTGTAGCCTTTTGCATCACCTTAGGTATGTTTGGCTCTATTTCATATCTACATGCTCTAGAGTAATAAAAGTATAAGTTTGATGATCAAAATTAAAAAGTTTGTTTTTCATTAGATATGAAGAAAACTTAAAAGGCTACAAGTTTTTAATCTAATAAATGGAAAGATTGCTATTAGTAGAGGTGTTGAATTTTATGAAGAAGCATCATTGTATTAGAGCTATAAAAGATGAAGGGATCTTAAGAATTCATTCCATATTTCAAAGATAAAGAAGAAAAGATGGTAGTTAAAGAAGTCAAATTTGATTTTTTTTTCAAAAACCTCAGTAACCACATCATCTCAAGCATCATCATCCATAACTTTGCCAACAAGCGTGAGACCTTGAGGATATCAAAGGCTTAAAAGGATTTATGATCATTCTAACTTGTTTTGCCTATGTGCCAATATTAAGCTTTCAATTTTAAATATACCAGTAAGAATGAGAAGTAGATTAAGGTAATGAATGAAGAAATTCAAGCCATTAAAAGGAAAGATACATGGGCACTTATTTCTCCTTCGAGAGGTCATCATGCCATTAGAATTCAAATGTGTGTAAAAATAAAGAAAAATGTCAAAGGTTAAGAAAAGAGTTATAAGGCAAGGCTTGTTGTCAAAACGTACAAGCGAAAGCAAGGCATTGACAATGAAAAGGTATTCGGGCTTATTGCTCACTTGGAAACAATGTGTTTATTAATATATCTTACTAGCCAAAATTATTAGAGAAGTCATCAATTGGATGTCAATCGAGCTTGTGTTAATGGTTATTTAGAGGAAAAAGTATACATTGAGAATCTAATGGGATATATGGTTTAAGGCTAAGGAGATAAAACTGTCAAAAAGTTAAAGAAGGCATTATATGGACTTAAATAAGCACCAAGAGCTTACAATATCTAAATCCGCAATTATTTCTATGTGAATGGTTTTGCTAGATGCTTATAAGAATATGATATTTATATTAAAAAGGATAAAGATGATTTATTATTTGTTTGTATCTGTATGGATAATCTTATCTTCAAAAGAAACAATTCTAAGATGTTTGAAAACTTCAAAAATTCTAAGACCTCAAGAGTTTATGAAAAGTGATATGGTATTAATGTCTTTCTACTTGCAGATTAAGATGAAGCAAGTGGAGGATGAAATTTTCATCACTCTAGAAGGTTATAAAAGCAGTACTTAAAAAGTTTAGGATGTTAAATAGTCATTCATATAACACTTTTATAAAGCATTGGATATTGCTATCCAAATAAAACTGTCAAAAAGTTAAAGAAGGCATTATATGGACTTAAATAAGCACCAAGAGCTTACAATATCTAAATCCGCAATTATTTCTATGTGAATGGTTTTGCTAGATGCTTATAAGAATATGATATTTATATTAAAAAGGATAAAGATGATTTATTATTTGTTTGTATCTGTATGGATAATCTTATCTTCAAAAGAAACAATTCTAAGATGTTTGAAAACTTCAAAAATTCTAAGACCTCAAGAGTTTATGAAAAGTGATATGGTATTAATGTCTTTCTACTTGCAGATTAAGATGAAGCAAGTGGAGGATGAAATTTTCATCACTCTAGAAGGTTATAAAAGCAGTACTTAAAAAGTTTAGGATGTTAAATAGTCATTCATATAACACTTTTATAAAGCATTGGATATTGCTATCCAAATTTAATGGATAAGAAAGTGTATATCTAACTTTGTTTAAAGGTCTCTTAAAAAGCTTAAGGTAATTGAATTGCACATGACTAGATATTGTATTTTTAATTAGACATGTTAGGAAATTTATGGAAAAGAATTTTAAAGTTTACTTGCAGATAGCAAAGAAGTATCTCAAAAGTAAAATTAACTATGACATGTTCTTCTCATCTTTTAAATTTTTAATTCAATGAGTTTTTATGATAGTGATTTTTATAATTGATGAAAAAAAAGGGGGTTTCTTTTCCTTTTGTGACATAATACAATCTCTTGGTGTTCAAAGAAACAATAATTATCACACTCTCTACATATGAATCAGAGTATGTTTTAGATACTTCCTGTTCTTGTCATAGTTCATTGAGCAATTTATTAAAATAACTTCATCATTTAGAGCAAATTGAAGCAACAAAGATCATAATTAATAATTAATCTACTTAAGCCTTAGCAAAGTGATATGATATTTGATCTCTACTGTATAGATCTGATAGGCAAGTCCACCTATTGAACTACAATACAATATTAGTGAACATTGAGTGTCGATCCCATAAGGACTACAAGTGCTAATATTAACCTCGTATTCTATTTTCTAATCGACAAATAGTACAATGATTTAATTTAGAACTAAACTAAACTAAAATTCAACACAACAATAAACCAAAACGTAGACGACAGTAAGATTAATCAATATTAAATAACTAGCACCTGATTAACAAGCCCCCCTAAGATTTCTTAAGTATTAACCTTTTATCATGAAATTCAATTATTGATTGTTAGACCATAAAAATTCTTATCTTATGTAAATATCTTTCTCAAGACTATTAATAATTAATCACTGGTTGATTAACTAAAATCTCTTTCGAGTTAAAACCCTAAGATTCCAATACTTGACTTGTGAATTTCACTATTAAGTTTGACTCTAATCTAGAGGATTTATGTTGACTTATCTCTAAGATAGCATGCATCTCCTTCCAATTATGATAGAGTTATTCATACAAGCAGATTTCTTAATCTCAATTATATGATGTCATATGTTTAACTAATATCCTGGACATATTAAGAAAGGTATCTTTCTGGCCAAGAAAGAGTTGTAAAGCATTATGAATTAATTAGGAATCTATGTTACAATTTTTTTTATCAAAATTATGTCAATCTTAGAAGAAAGACAAGATTTCAACAAAGACACATTAAAGATTTAAGATTCAAGGCTCACCACAATGATCTATTATCCTTATTTTCAATCTTGATTTATATTTTTATTCTTTGTTTATTTATGAACTAACTAGGTTATATGTCCTTATTTTCAATCTTGATTTCTATTTTTATTCTTTGTTTATTTATGAACTAACTAGGTTATATGTTAAGGAGGAATGGACCCTAAAATTTATGTATTAAATTAATCTTTGATTTAATAAAGTTTTAGTTTTCTTGAGATTTATCCTTATAGTTTAACTGATTGAATTGAAGGAGAAAAAGTGGAATAACCAATTAATTAATTCATGCATTAAGATTCAACAAATAAGATATGTGGTCAGATCACAATATAGATAAAGATAGTTAAGCATAAGCTATTCAAGAGAAAGTCATAAAATCTTCCAAGGTTAAGGTAAAACTATTAAGAGAGTTCACATAACAGATTAATGCATTCTAAAGTTGTCTTGATTTAAAAGGGATTTTAATTGACTAATCTAAGAATAAGGGTTGTAAGTATTTGAGAGAAAATATAATCTAACTCAAGAATTCTTTATAATATAAGAAACTAGAATCATTCATTAAATCAGGGTGAAGTTAAATATAGTAAAGTCCTAAGGAAACCCTTTCCTAAATCTAGTTATTTATAGATTGATTTATTCTTAATCATTGCTTTGTTTTGGTGTTTAGATTCATTTATTTATTTATTTTCATTCTTTAAGTAATCAAAATCATTTGTTTGTCTTGTTAAGTTTATAAATAGTTAGTAATTAACCGACAGTAATCTATAAAGCAAGTCCTAGATGGTGTCTCCTAAAAATATTACTGCATCATATTGCATGACCTGAATTCACCTATGTATCATGTCATGTCTTCAACACTAAAGTTTCTTATAGCATGCCAAGAAGTGTTTCTCACTATATCGCTTCATCACTTCATATGAGCTCGAAATTGTTCATGTATGAGATTATATTCTTTGCACAAGCATTCTAATATAGAACAAGATATACCATGAGAATGTTTTCAATGTCATAATTAGCCAAAAGATGTCAAAATTTTAATCATAAAAGCTTTAGAGCTCTTATTAAGCTGTCTATAGCATCTTGAATCATATTAATCAATGCTTAAGAGAGAAAGTTATGATGAATTTCAATAGCGCTATTGAAATAGTCCATTGTTGACCAAATATTTTCCTTTTACCCTTAACAACTTCCATGGAATCTTTTTACTTTTTTATTAAAAAAAATCCATGGAATCCTAAATCAAAATATAAGAACAATGAGTACGCTTAGGCATAAAATAGGTTTAAAGGACTAAATATTAAGGGACAAAGCATGTTAGTTTGCATTCTTAACATTGGAACTTTTTGTGCAAGATACAAATACATTATTATCATTGTAATTTTGTTGATCTTACTTTGTTTAATCTTGGTTAATCTCACATAATAAGTGTTTAGAGAAATTGTACTTTTATATTTTATAGGTTTTCAAGTAAACACAGCCTTATAAATATCCTTATGTCTAGCCTTGTCCTCATATTAACATAATAGGAGAAACAAAATGAGATATACTTGAACATGCCATCTACACAGTTATGTGTAAATGTCATATAGCAAAACATCGTTTAGTTTTTCACCTATGCTGAACCATATTCACCTGCAAGAAAGGACTAAAAAGTTATGTAATGTGATACTTTTCAACATGCCACCTTCATGGTAGCTTGTTAAAATCATGTTGTAAAAAACATCCTTATGTAAGTATACACAAAATCGTATTGAGGTTATGTGTAAGAGCTAAAAATAAATAGAATGTGTCATGATTCAATAAGAGGTCTATACGACTCTATGTTAGCTCGTGTTCATATCTATTTTTTCTTTTAATTCAGACAATATGGTACTATATCATACCCGTGTGACACCTAAGTTCTATCATACACTCTATCGTGTATTTTCCATATTACTCTTATTAACCAAACATGTTCCTGTGTAATCTAACATCACATGTGTTTTTGTAGTGCATGAACCCTACAAATATTAGACAAAGGCCATGTTTAAAGTTATTTCTAATCCTCTAAGCCCTACTCAACCATATTTAGTACAATTTAGTGCTTATTTTCACCTTTTCTTCACCATATTTTTAGCTGACATCTAGGTATTTTCCCTATTACACCCTTAATTTCATTATTTTGAAGTATATTGGATTATTTATAGTTATGAATTGTGTTTTATGATTATTAATGATTAAAATCCCATTAAATATTATTTTTAGGCCGATAGGAAGACGATCTAAATTAATCATGAACTATATTTGTTAATTATAGTCAAAGATGTTTGCATGAATTATTTTGGTTGCTTTATTTCATTTAAATTATAAAGATGGTACAGTTCCTAAATTAGCGTGCATTTGTTAGGAGGGTTTGATACATTTTTTAATGTTGCATTATTTTCATTTCGCATTTTCTTACTCTACACTTATCTATACGTTGTGCTAAAAGTAACTTTTTTAGTGTTCACTTACAATTTGTTTTTCTTCAAGACTCTATATTATGGTGAGGGCATAATAATCTTGACTTAGGAGCTTTACAATGTTGCCCCCTTGAATGATGGCTAGAGTAGATGCTTTCACTTATATATTGCGGGTGATAACTACTATGACATATGGCCCAAGGAGACCACAGGCACCATAGGCACTACTACCACCACCGTTAACTATACCACAATTACCACAGATGTCATAGGAGTAGTTAGACCAATTTGTTGCTCCATTTTCATATAGAAGTGCGTCATAAGAGATAAGGATGGCAAAAAAATCCATTCAACCTGAGTTAACTAGGCTTCGAGCCAAGCTTCGGCATTTTTGTTTAAATTTTAAGCTTCAACCTCAAGCTCAAAAGTTTCACATTACATGATTTAGTTTTAATTAAAATGAAATATTTTTAATTTATAAAAGTTAAAAAGATAATCGATCCTAATTAGGCTTTGAGCTGACCAAGCCCTATCAGGCTTAAGCTCGATCAGGCTTCAAGTTGAATCTATACTCGCACATAGAATTTTAGGGGAGACTCGAGACTAAGTAGGCTTAGCTCGGCCTGAGCCATTACCATCCTTATTGATGAGGTTATTCAAGGCACCCCAATTTATAGACTGAGATGCAATACAAGAGGTTGACTTATCTAATGATGTTTGATAGATCATCTTATTCGACAGGTGGTCAAATTTCTTTTGCATTAGAGGGCTAACCTATGAGGAGTTAACTTTTAAATTTATATGTACATTAAAGGTGGATGACACCAAGGTGTCACGGGAAGACGACACCATCCTTAAGTTCAAGTTAGAAGGTATGGGCCATAATCTTAGTTATAATTAATTTGGGGTCTACACCAAGTTTTATATAGAGGAATGCGCTTAGAACTCAACACCAACTAGGATCTCTTTAGATTAAGATTGGCTTGACACTTATTTAAGGAACTGTTAACATTCGATGGTTGTCATGCTTTTTGATAATAAGGTATGTATACAAGTTTTTGGTAAATTCCATTTGCACGATTAGGGAGAGCACTGGTATGGTGAGTTGGAGGGACCTTTTCTTGATCTTCTACATATGCTAGAGGCAAAGGACACACTTTGGTATCTACTTCATCTAGTTAGCCTATAGCTACCTAAACTAGGTAAACTTTGGCATTATCAGTGATGGCTCAATAATAACAATACTGGAAAGAGTACTGGGAGTGTCGTTGGACAAGATCAACATTATAGTAGTAGCCACTCCCATGCCTATCATGATGGAGATTCTATAGCCTACGTGCATGGTGGAGCTCTACACTGATGATTGAGAATAATATTTCATGCTCGTTGGTAGCCCACTATGGTTATAAATAAGGCTCCTACATAGGAGGACCAAACTATTATAGCAGTACTATATACATCGCCACCTCCACACTGAAGCACACCATAGTCAGCCTAGCCATCAATATCTTTATACTAAGAGCTGTACATGCACTGGCTGGGTGATATAATGATGAGAGGATAGCACAACATCTAAAAGTGGACTATTCACCTCCACTAGTGTGACTTGCAAACCTTGAGGAGGTGAAGACCTGGCATTTAGAGCCTAAGGATGATAGATTGGCACTAGATGAGGTTAGAGATATTGTAAAGCCATTTATTGCTCCCATTCACACCTTATGTTTCTTCTGGTTGAGGATTTCAGGACGTTGGTTGCAAGAGATTGGTGTTGCTCTCTCCAACATATTTTTTGTGAAGCTAATCAATGTGTGGACTTCCTCGCTAAGCAGAGTTCCTCAACTATGACTCGGTGGTTTCTTTAGGAAAATCCAACTTTAGGACTACGATCATTGCTTCAGAATGATTAGAGATCAATGGCCATCTTGAGGCATTACTCCTCTCTAGTTTCTTATCTCCAATTAACCAAAAAAAGAGAGAGAAGGATGTTCATATTAGAGAGATGGAGGAGGTTACCACACCATTAGGAAAGGAGACTAATATTCATGTAGGAGATATAGATATATATGATCATGATGAGATGTAAACAGTATCTACTAAGTCATCCATTAGGAGCTTAATGAAAATGACTTCTTTCATTAACTTTGTAGATTAGCAGGAGATAGTACCTTATGGTTCATCATCCTTTATAAAATTGACTTAATTTCACTTTTCTACTTTTGTTTTCAATTTTTGTTAATACTATTGATCAAAAGTGTATATATTTTGTTGCTTTTTTCCTTTTACGTACATTTTTCCATCTCTTCAAAATTCAAATTCACACATCAATGGAATAGAATTTCTTCTAGACTTAGATATCATATGCCTTAAATCAAGTTAGTTTAAGTCTTCTATTATGTTTCCTTTTCCTTTTTCATTATTTATTAATCCTGTACGCTTGAAACATTGAGGATAATATTTATTTTAAGTGTGGAGGAGGGATTATAGGATTATGAATTATATAACATACCCAAGCTCATCAATTTTGTCAAGACATTCTTAATAGAAAGAATTTTTTGGAAATTTTATTTTCTTTGAAAGCATACAATTAGAGATAATTCATTATGAGTTTGATTGTTTTGGTGATTGGAGTATCTTTCTAACTAGTTATATTCTTTGTTTTAAATGCACGTACATCAAGTACTTGTGACTTCTTTTGAGCATTTTTATTATCCCACATTATTATTAATTTATTACTTATAATAATAATAATAATAATAATAATAATAATAATAATAATAATAATAATAATAATAATAATAATAATAATAATAATTAGTATATATTATTATTGTTGGTGTTGGTGTTGTTGTTGTTGTTATTGTTGTTGTTGTTTTTTTTTTAATTATTATTATCATTGTTATTGTTGTTGTTGTTTTTGTTTTTTTTGTTATTATTATTATCATTATTATTGTTATTTTTATTGTTGTTATTGTTATTGTTGTTGTTGTTATAACTATTATTTTTAGTACTTTATTTTTATTTTTACTTTCATCGTATTTATTTATTTATTCCTATTTTTGTGGGTCATTTGGAAACAACTTCTATATTAGTTAGGGGTAAAGTTGCATACACTAAACCGCCCCACACCCTGTGTCTACCGAGATTTTTACTAGGATGATGTTGTTGTTGTTATACATAAGTAAAATAAATAAATAATTTAATAAATTAGAATAAATAATTTCACTTTGCTAGTTTTATACTAATAAAAAGGTTGAAGTTAAATAGTGGTATTAGTATCCGTTTGAGATAGTGACGTAGTTGAGTAGCTGAAGGTATCATAACAAGGTGTTTACTCTCACATTAAAAGAATAGGTAAATTTTCAAATAAGCTCTAAATGTTCTTGTTTCTTTAATTTTATTCCTTATTAACAAGGGGTATAAATATGTTTAGAAGTTAAAGTGCATTATCTTGGATATGTTCTTTTTGTTCATGGAACTGAATTTTGTGTTATGGGTTGAAGTTTGAAGGATCATAAAGTGAATTGAATTTATTTCAGACCATATTTATACCTTTTTAAGGAAAAGGAGCAAAGTTAAAGAAGAATAGGATTTATATATTATCCCTAAATTTTTTCTCAATCATTGTTGTAATAAGATTAAACATTAATAGAGTATAAAAAGATTAGCATATGTTATTTTTCTCCTTATAAGGGAAGTAGTTGATTTCATAGACTTAAGTATGGAGATACTTAAACAAAAGTGTAGGTGGAATGACACTTTAAAAATAGCTTTCAAATGTCATTAATATAATCAATTACTAATGATCGAGAGCTAATATGATTAAACTGTAATAGAGTAGACATTAATTTCATGCTCTACGTCTAATTGAAACATTTATGATGAAATGATTGAATTATATGAGAAAATTTTGCACGAAAAGGTTAGTCAAAATTACTAAAACATTCTTATATAGTTTGGTAGCCATGATATATTAATAGACGTCAATCTTGATCTATGTATATAAATTATTCAATTAGACAATTAAAGATAAATTGAAGAAGTTCAATTAATCTAATCCTAAATATTATTTAAGTTTTTTAATTTATATCTATTTCTAATATATTTAAGAACCTAATGAGTAACAAATAAAGAACATATTAAAGAGAGAAGATTTTTTAATCAAATTGGACTTGATTGTAAAGTTGAAGAAATTTATGATTAAATATGAGATATGTAATAAATAAGGATCAATATGAGATATTAGATCTTATTTAGGCACAGTTGGTAGAATTAAACTTTAATTGAAATTACATTTTTATTTTAATTAAATTATTAATATGTCCAAAGTTTATTATTTGTAGGCTTAGGCTTTAAAAAAGTTAGCACTTCTCATCTAACCCTCTTTGCAATAGTTGTAAAGTCTACGTCAAGTTCTATAGATACCATTAAAGACCATATATGTGTACGATTGTAGTAGTTGAGATGAGTTAATATCAAAAATAGTTCAAGGAAATAACAGAAAAAGAATCAAACTTGATAATAAGGTACGAACTAATACGTGAATTAAGATTTATATTTTATTATGTTTATATATTAATCATACATAATTTAAATAATATTAGCTATCAATAAAATTAAAACTTAAATGTTTTGTTATCATTTCGCTACTCGCAGAACCGGATCTCATCCCGATTTTTCAATAGTGAATGGAGTCTAACCACGGTTTGAAGAACACCTGCTAATGAAAACAAATAGAATGTAGAGGCAAATTTTGGAGAAGACATGTCTGCAACGCTGTGTCTTTGCTCACTAAACTTTCATATTTATACTGATAATTTGTAGTATGCTCCAACTAATGCAATTTCCATCGGATTCTAAACTTTTCTTTTATAATAAGCTGCTTCGAGTGTCTTTAAGCCTGCAAAACGAAGAAGTCAGTCCAATTCCAACTTTTCCAGCTTTTAACTTTATTGATAAGCCAATCAAGCGGCTTAAGCTTTTGGCCAGGCTATTCGGCACAGCCTGCTGAGGGAAAAAAAAGCAGATTAACGAACGTTTTCCTTCGATACAAGTGCTCGTAACGATCGTAGGCTCTTGCAGGATAGATATGTTTTGGTCAAGAAAATGATCTGGTGCCGCTGTTGTCGCCTATTCAAGGATTTCAGAACACCCATAAGATGATGTTCCTTATTTAATCCGTAATTTGCCACTCCAAACTAAGCCCAAACCCGAATAGCTTCACATAATAACGCAATGGGCTTGACCCAATTTAAATGCAAATTCTTAATTTTTTTGAAACTAATGATAATAGCATATAATTGGAGAATATCGTTCTTAATTATGTTATTTTTAGTAATTTTGTAGTTTGTCTTCTCGAGTTAACTTTCTCTATTTCAATTATGTTAATATTTGAAGTATGTTAATGAATTTATCATCATTCTAATATCTTTTAAATTAGATTATTTATCAAAATTAACCCAAACATCAAGTTGTAACAATTGAATATATAATTTGTTTAAAATATAATGAGACATTGGTCCTTGCTATAAGCTTCATTAACTCTGAGCACATGGAAAGCTAGTGGTGAATTTTAAAAAATTTATGATATCAAAATAGGAAAAGGAAAAATGAAGAGCTAATGCAAAACACATGTGAAACAATTTAAAAAAGGTCTAACTACTATGAAACATGATACAATATGTTTGGTAAATAATTAGAATTTGGGCATGTCAGGGTAGAATTCCCTCAAAATTTGTGTATGACTTCTATAGACAATATAAAATAGGCTTTGGAAAACTTAAAAAATAACATTTTAAGCTACCAAAATGCTTTAATGCATTTGAATGAAATCAAAAGAGAAAAAAAAAGTAATTGATTGTTGCAAAGGAGAATTACAAACTACAAAAGAGAATTTGATATAACAAAAGTGAATTTGCAATATAAAGAAAACTGAAAAAAAAATAACAAAGCATATTTGAACAAGGTTGATTGTTTTCTCTAGAGATTTTTTTTTTTTTGGTACTGTGATTGTGTTGGTACAGTAAATTGTATTTTACATTCTCATGATGTTGGTTAATTTATAGTTCTATCACCCTTATGCAGTTTTTACTATAACCGTCCACTTTCTTATATTTTAGTTAACCATTTGCCACTATCTTTCTAAACTTCCATGTCCTGGAACTTAGCCTCAAGTAACTTCTTAACTTCCAGCCTATTAAGCTATCTTTTTGTTAACTACCTTCTACAATTTTCTCAACTTCGATGCCCTAGACTTCAATAAATTTAACATATTTCCTCTCGCATCTCTTTTTTCTTTGTCTGTGAATTCTTTAGCTAAAAAATTATTAGGCTTATATTTTTAGACTAACTTTATACCCTTTTGGGCCACATGAACTAATTTATTTTAAGCTATCAACAATTTCCCCCCTTTTATGTTTGGTTAAGCAAACCACATCTATGATATAGAAATTCCCTTACTCTTCTATAAGATGGACTTTGAATTCCATCCCAAATGGTTTTTTAGACTTACATAGAAAATTTCTTAGTTAGGCCAAATAACATTATCTAGGTGGAGTCTCCTAATTCCTAAGCAATTTTTAATAGAT
>JAOTAX010000009.1:1397559-1410480 GCA_025629825.1 Erythroxylum guanchezii | reverse complement strand
GTCTTCCAAAATCTATCTCTCTCCAAAGCCTTTGCAGACTATTATAATAGGCCTCGTCTTAAGTCATAAACTTGAGAGGTATCTGACCCATCGAAATATGTGATAGCAATTGCATCCCAAACAGCCTTTGCAGTAGGATATCTAATATAATTGCCAATTAATTTTGGTTTCATAGAGATAATTAACCAACCTTTAACGATAGCATTCTCAATCGTCCATCTCCTGAAGGTTGGATCGGATTCTTGCGGTGGTGGAAATCTCCATTAATGTACTTGAGTTTATCCTTCCCAGAAATGTACATCTTGATGATCTAAGACCACAATCCATAGTTGTTGTCATCTAGCCGTACGCCAATTAGTGCAATCAACGTCTTTGGTTGTCCCACAGATGACGAAACCTGGCCCAAAACTTGAGAAAGACTCTTTGTCAGATCTGTAAGAGTTGGGTCATTGGATGAACTAACAGTCGAAGGGGTTTGATCACTCATCTTCCCCCACGTGTTTTTCTCTCACAAAACTAGGTCCTAGAACTCCTGCTCTGATACCATGTCAAGCATCATTCAAAGGTAGAAGAAAAACAAGAGAAAAATAAGACAGAGTTAACATGGTTCGGCATCTCTTTTTGCCTACGTCCACAAATGTTTTCTTTTCAGTATTTCTTCTGGTTACAAAGTACATGTATATATACCCATTAGAGTAGTCAACTTATTTTTGGAAACAAATCAATCATTCCAATCAAGGAGCCTATTAAGGAAGCAAATCTCCTTAATAGTTCATTCCAACATTAGGGACCATTAAGATGGTTGGTTTCAAGTGAGATCTTCCCCTTGGAGATGAGGTCAGCTAGGTAGAGTTTGGTGGTTTGTGTGAACAAGATCTTCACAGCATTAATAGTGTAGTGTTTCTTTGGTGCTCTGTTTCACCTAAAATGGGGAATATTTTTACTATTTGCGAGTTTGCTTCTTATCATGAGTGCATTCGTCTTCTTTTAAGTTCACAAGCAGCGTCCCTCCTCTTCACAAACAACATTAAAATTCATCTCCAGTTAAACAATTCTTTCACCCAAAATGCAACATAAAGTTAGAGGTGGGACCACCTCCTTTTAAAAATGTCACGTTAGCTTTTGTTGGGTCTCACAACCAAAACTTTAAAAAAATTAAATGTCAGTAATTTTTTAGCCACGTTAGTAGATAACTAACGATGCCTTAATACTGTTAGTGGTTAGGGTTCAATCTGAACATTTTCCAAACATTAAGGTTTATTTTAAACATTTTACAAACGTTAGGATTCAATTTGTACACCATAAAATGTTAGGGTCTATTTTGTACGTCAGTGTAAACATTAGGGTTCATTATGCCCTTTTGGCCTGAAGTACATAGGTCTAAAAATAGAAGAATCAACATGATGCGGGACCAACAACTGAGCCAGGCCCGTGTTGAGGTAAGAAACTAGAAAATTCTACAAACCAAATGATCAGAAGAAGCAAATGAGATTCTAGAAGGCTAGCTAGGTTCACTGATTTTGTGTAAAGAACAAAATAATATATCTTTTGAAATGTTTGTTATGAACTGCAGAGTTGGCATTGCTGGCTAAAGTTTGTTACAGTAACGTTATAAAAAATGTAGCTGATCAATGGAATAGGTTTCTAATTGTCTTCTCTGTCTCTTTCCCTCTAAAACACAACATTGGTGCTTTCATTGAGAGACGAACTATGACAGAAGGTGTCACCACTAGATCAAAGGTTGTTGTAGATGAACAGTTGACCAAAATCAAAGACCATCCAACCCATCACGATTCTTTTCTTTCTAAGCTCGAGTTGCTGAGCACTACCGTGCAACAATACTCTAGTGCCTTCGAACTGTTACATGATTCTTTTACAACCCAACAATCAATCATGACAGAAGAACTGGCCAACCTAACTTAAATGGAGAAAGCTTTGCCCCAGCTTCCCCTACTTCCCTTCCCAACTACCCCACACCAACCCCTTTTGGGTTCATCTTCCTCAACCCAAACCTTATCTCAAATTACCCTACGTCGACCCTTGCTACCACAAACAGAACCCACCCACCTACCCAAGCTCGAAATACCACTCCTTATAGGGGAAAATGTCTTTGGTGGTATTTTCCAGATAGAGCATTTCTTCACCTACCATGATACACCTAACGACCACAAATTGACCACAACTGCCTTTTATATGACCAGGCTAGCACTTCGATGGTACCAATGGATGTATTCCACATGACAACTTTTTACTTGGGATGTGTTCACTCGGTAACTCGAATTAAGGTTTGGGCTATCCTCCTTCCTCAACCATGAAGTTTAACTTTACAAGCTTAAACAATGTACCACTGTGGCAACCTACCTCAGCGAATTTGAGGCCTTGTCTACTTGAACCATTGGCCTCACAAACACCAACCTCTTAAATTGCTTTTTATCTGGATTACGTGAGGATATATAGAGGGAAATGTTTTTGTTTAAACCCAACACACTCTACGATGCAATGGGAATGGCCAAAATCGTAGAAGATAAGAACAATGTTGTAAAAGGGTCCACTTATCGATTTCCATTTGCCAAATCAACCCAAGTCACACCTCAAGCAAACACAACTACTCCTACCCAAACCCAGTCAACCGCTTGCCTACTTTTCCAGTGAAATGTCTAACCCCTACGACAGTGATGGCAATTTGAAGGGAGAAGAGGCTTTGTTTCTAGAAGGCTAGCTAGGTTCACTGATTTTTTGTAAAGAACAAAATAATATATCTTTTGAAATGTTTGTTATGAACTGCAGAGTTGGCATTGCTGGCTAAAGTTTGTTACAGTAACGTTATAAAAAATGTAGCTGATCAATGGAATAGGTTTCTAATTGTCTTCTCTGTCTCTTTCCCTCTAAAACACAACATTGGTGCTTTCATTGAGAGACGAACTATGACAGAAGGTGTCACCACTAGATCAAAGGTTGTTGTAGATGAACAGTTGACCAAAATCAAAGACCATCCAACCCATCACGATTCTTTGCTTTCTAAGCTCGAGTTGCTGAACACTATCGTGCAACAACACTCTAGTACCTTCGAACCGGTACATGATTCTTTTGCAACCTAACAAGCAGTCATGACAGAATTACTGGCCAACCTAACTAAAATGGAGAAAGCTTTGCCCCAGCTTCCCCTACTTCCCTTCCTAACTACCCCACACTAACCCCTTTTGGGTTCATCTTCCTCAACCCAAACCTTATCTCAAATTACCCTACGTTGACCCTTGCTACCACAAACAGAACCCACCCGCCTAGCCAAGCTCGAAATACCACTCTTTATAGGAAAAAATGTCCTTGGTGGTATTTTCCATATAGAGCATTTCTTCACCTACCATGATACACCTAACGACCACAAATTGACTACAATTGCCTTTTATATGACCAGGCCAGCACTTCAATGGTACCAATGAATGTATTCCACATGACAACTTTCTACTTGGGATGTGTTCACTCGATAACTCGAATTAAGGTTTGGGCCATCCTCCTTCCTCAACCATGAAGCTTAACTTTACAAGCTCAAACAATGTACCACTGTGGCAACCTACCTCAGAGAATTTGAGGCCTTGTCTACTCGAACCAATGGCCTCACAAACACCAACCTCTTAAATTGCTTTTTATCTAGATTACGTGAGGATATATAGAGGGAAATGTCTTTGTTTAAACCCAACACACTCTACGATGTGGTGGGAACGGCCAAAATTGTAGAAGATAAGAACAATGTTATAAAAGGGTCCACATCAATTTACAATTGCCAAATCAACCCAACTCACACCTCAAGCAAACACAACTACTCCTACCCAAACCCAGCCAACCGCTTGCCTACTTTTCCAGTGAAATGTCTAACCCCTACGGCAGTGATGGCAACTTGAAGGGAGAAGAGGCTTTGTTTCAATAGTGACGAAAAATTTACGTTTGGCCATAAATGTGTTGCTCCCCCCCCCCCCTCCGGAATTTCTATGCCTCTTTGGCAAAGGTGAGAGCGACTGATCGTGGTTTTTCAATGCGTGTAAGTTCTAATTAATAACCTCGATAATCCATAAACGTACGAGTCGTTCGCACAGTACCTAAGGTGTCAATCCCACAATGAGGGATAATCTAATCCTAAAATCTAAGGCCAAAATAATTCACAATAATTATAAAAGTTGAAGTAAATAAAATAATTAATTAAAAAAATTTTGAAAAAAAGAGGGGGGAAGGAGAGGCGGGAGGGAGGGAGGGAGAGTTTAAAAATTTTTGAAAATTTTGCAAAAAGTCCCCCTATTTTTTAAAATTTTCGATATCGAGCAGTATTTGATTGATATTTTAAATACCGACCGGTATTTAAATCCGGCACAATCGACCCGCCGATTCGTACTGGTTTTGGTCCAGCATAGTACGTACTGGCCAGTATCGACCGGTACGAAACAATATCCTGAACCTTACTCCAACATGAAGTTACTGGAGAAAGAGGATGTCAACCTCTTTTTAAGTTAACTCTTCGCTGTGGAATTTATGTCATTTGGAGTCATTTGGAGATAAAAGAATGATAGAATTTTTAATAGCAAAATTCAAGAAAAGAGTAGCTTGATACTAAACACAACATCTTTAATAAGAGAAACCATCTTGTCCTGCATTGATCTCAGGGTTCTAATGGTGAGTATAGCTAGAAGATGGAGCTTGGACAAGTAAGTGCTAGCAAAGGAGGAAATACAGCTGGATTCTCTTGCTGAGAAAGAAGGTTGGGTGGAAAAAACTGGTAGTGCAAGCTGATATTAAGCCGGCATTTTGAGCTCTCAACATATACATATCTCAGGTCCTATTCCAACATTATCAAAAGCAGATGTGGATATTCTACCTTATAGTCTTTTCGATGAGACTTTTAGACTATTTATGTCACCATTTGATGCAAATCACCAAGGAACCTATTCCCAAATTCTTGATTTAAATTGTAACTCCTTCAGACACTTCATTTATTAATACAATTTCTTTGAATTTTTAAAGAAAGACTACATCAGTGTGGACATCTTGAATCTTGATAACAACAATAAAGATAAGCTCCAACATTGGTCATAGAAGAAAATTCACTTTCCACTCGATTAAGGGACTAATATGCAAGACTATCTACATCTTGAAACAGTTCTGATCTTTAAGTGGGAAGGATATCCTTACGTAGGGAAGTATAAGGCATCTTAGTATGTCACAAAATATAACATAAGTAACCAATTTCTCTGGTTCAAAGATAGAAACAAGACTCCTTAAGGCAATATAGGACCTGGACAATAGAACACAAAAATCATCTGACTTTAGTCTCAAGAATGCTGGTTTAAGAATTTAAATGAGTGATTGCTGATTGGCCTAAGATTTCTTTATAAAATAGAATCTTAGCAACCTCAATAAACCAAAACCTCTGATCCAGGCCACTTACCTAAACCTCCAGAATTTTGGAATATCACAGTGCTAAGTTTGTTGTATTACAAACACGAAGCTATATTGATCTCAAAATTACCAGAGGAAAGTACACCAAGCAACAAATAAAGTTCTCCTAAGTAGGTGAACTTGCACGATCATCTGCACTCGGGCTAGCTTGTCGCTTGCTGTCACTAGTCTTACGCTTCAAAATTTCCTTAATCTCTGCTTCTTTCCTGTCTACAAAATCAAACCAATCCTTGAAGCTAGTTGAGCGTAGTGAACGTCTAGGCCTTGCTGGTTCAATTTCTTCCACCTCTTCCTCGACGCCACCCTCTGGAACAAACCTACGGTACTGAAACAAGACCTTACAGAAGAACATGGTGAGAGCAATGAAGCATGCGATCCCACAGATGAGGAAAAGTCCCCAGAAGCTCTTCAGGGAAAGCCGGCTATCTTCGCCTTGGCCAATTTGCATAGAACATTCAGTATGTGTTAGCCATTTGTTATGGATCTTTTGGAGGTCCCCATTTTCTGATAGTTGAAGGATAGCCGTTGACAAATCAACTGCAAGGGGAGAGTCCCTCTGAAACGCCTGCAACAAGACAATTTAATATGTGAGAGCTTCTCAAAAGAATTTCATCAAACCCTTCATCTTTACTCAAACACCAAAATTCTTCTTTTGCCTGTGTGATGGCTCATCATAAGCAGTAAATTCAGACAAAAAAAGAATTACATCTATGATTTTAGCTAAAGGATAACACAGCAAATGAGTAAGAAAGTTCTTCAACAATATATAGGTAACTGGACATGAAATGACTGCATAAGAAATCCGATAGAAGCTCACAGGTGCACATAATAAACATCTAATTGAAGAATATATAAGAGAAATCATGAACTCACACAATAATAAAAGGTGGAGGAGTATCAGTAATTGCAATTATAAGTAATATCTTGTCAACGCTAAGAAAATTACAAAAGTTGGCTTAAGTAGTCCAGAAAATGATGGAATTTCAACTACAGAACTTTGATGATGAGTTCAGGGGAGATACTGCTGGTGACCAGCCATAATCAACACAAGAAATAAGATTGTGAATATCATGCTGTATGTGATAACAATGTACAAAACATCGAACCCACAAACTAATGCAAACACAGAAAGAACAGAAAATGTAGAATGTACTCTTGTTATGGCTTATACTACTGAATAAAAATTGGTAAACCATAATAGGATTTTTTTGGTTTCCAAAGTGAGAAAATAAGATGCAACTAAAAAGTACGTAATCAAATGCCCAGACAAGTTTGCATACTCTGCCCCTTGTTTCCTTGTAACCTAAACTGAAGCTTATTTTCATTTCCAACATCTGGCTCACTATGATTCAAGGTTATCTTTTAAAGAAAATTCAAATTTTATCTAAAAGTTTCTGAACCACCCTAGTTTCTGAAAAGAAGCACTACAGCTGTAGCAACATTGAAATGTTTGTCAGTCATATAATGGAAAGTTAAAACTTTTGGTACTCACAAATCCCCATCCACTTTTCGTGAACTCCTGCCCCACAGTCCTGAATTTACAATTCGTGTTTGATAAAAAGAGTTCAATGTAAGGAAGCTCATCAACAATTGCAGCCACCCCTCCACTCTGTGGTCCTCGTTGAAGAGCAACAAAATATTCATCCTGATTTTTCAGTTTTATAATCCTAGATTCAGCAACGTTGAGCTCATCAATCAAGTATTTCCACGCAAATGATCCATCTTGAATTCCAATTGGTTCATTACTTGAGATCAAACTGTCAATGCCTTCTATTCGAGATGTTAACTGCTGCACTGTGAGAATGGATGTCAAACTAGCAGTATAGCTTGAATTGATGATCAGCACAACAAATAGCCATATGATCAACACCAAACGTCCTAAAGCGCTCACAGTATTCTCCCCTACATAATGCCCAAGCAGCAGATAAAATTAGGAATTTCTGCTTCAGAATTTATTTGATCAAGCAAATACAGAATGCAGAAGATCAGGCTTAAATCACGTACTGTGTGAAAAGAACATGGTTGAGAAACTAAACCTGCAAGATGAAAAATACAATCGGTCAGATTATATAACACAGTAGCACAGTTCTTCAAGAAATTAAAGCCTTCAAAAGTAACATGTCAAGTAGACATCCTCTATGTACACAGTATTTAACTATTACTAGAACCTAAGCAGTACCATGCACCACTGCATATGATCTATATGTAAACATCCTTTGGACCAACATTAGCATCTTTACATATGCTACAGACGTAGATGCTGAGGATCCACTGCAACTGCAGTATTCACCACATTTCCTTTTTATTAGTTTGTCAATCAAGAAGCAAGTGGAGATTTATGGGAACCCATGCAATGCCAAATCATATGGCATACGTGCCCTAAAACAGAGTTTGAAGTAGGAACCTTTCTGTGCAGACTAACAATTAAAGACTGCACAAGATGGCACCTTCTAATAATCAGGGGCAGTACTGACCAGAATATCGTTATTAGCTGTTGCCTTGGTGGACCTCGGAATTCATGATTGATACGGTGCTCAAGAATCCATACTACAGCTCCCACGAAAAGAAAGAAAGCACCAGTAACACACCACATTGGGAAAGAAAATGGCTTAAGGAAGGACCATGGGCTAGACTTTTGCTCCTTGACAGCAGCAACTACAAAAAGTCCAGATTCCATATAAGGCTGCGTAAAGTCTACAACTTTTGTCCTATTTGTAGTTATTGTGATATCCCCTACAGCTGCATCATAATTCTTGAAGCAGAAGAGAATCAGAGAAAATAGCACAGCATTAGCACCTGAGACAGTCTAACAAAGACCCAGAAGAAATTACAGTTGACATCAACAATAGATACAAGTAAGATACTCACATTTTCTGCAACTGCATTGACAAGATCACTGTACTCTGGATTCCTTTTACCATCTCCATATAAAATATAAATGCGCGGGACAGGATATGGAAGCAAATTTAATGCTGCTTCAAATACATCAATGCAGTATCCTCTGACACCTGGGGCATTGTTGTCTTTAGAAACATATTCTTGGTAACTCACTCTGTTGGGCACCGCAATTCTTAGAGATTTTCCATTGTATGGAAATACCCATCCTCGAGGAACATTTGACGTTTCACCTGGCCATATTATTGTGTAAAGACGTTGATTGCTTGCAGAAATGTTGGGCAGCTTTGCATATAATTTCTCTGGAGAAACCATTGAAAGACCAGAGAAATTTGACCAATAACCAACCATGCGGGTACCTGTTCCCACAATGTTAAGAATTTCATATGCGGGATGAACTAAATTCTTGTCTGAATCAAACTGAACCTGACCACTTACACCTGTGAAATTCATTCCAGTAAGTATCTGGAGGAACTGTTGGCCTCCGTCAAAAACACGCAGTGATTGCAAGTTCAATGAGCTTCCATTTGTGTTAAGCAACTTTGGATCTTTGGAGTAAGATATAGTTCCACCGTCTTTGAAATAAATATCAAGAGCATGAGCAGCTAACCATACTGAATCATAAGCATAAAGAGCATAAGTATTGAACCCAGCAGGTCCAGCACTCTTATATTTTAGGTTGTTCCATCTAGACATGAATTTCTTTTTGAGTCTGGTGTCTGGGGTGTAATGTCGCAGAGCAACAACCCCTTGTAATAGATTCATTTTGTCAAGATCAGCCGGTTCTATTGAATCTAAAATAGAAGGAAGCCAATCTGTAGCAATCCAAACATAGCCACTGGTCATCATTTTAAGACTCTTAGCAACAGAAAAGATGGACAGACCAGAATCAGGGTTTACATGTACAACATAAACCCGAGACTCCATCAGATTTACCCCAACTAACAATTCATTTATTGCACTGTTTGGTGCTCCAGGTGTAAAAGCAGCCTTGTAAGATATCTTTGCACGTTTCTTTGCCAAGGCATCACCCAGTACAGATATCCCATTCCTGCCATAATCATCATCTACAAAAATGGCAATCACCTCTCTCCATCCAAAATATGTGACTAAATCAGCAATGGCATACATCTGAAAATAGTCATTCTGGGTGGTGCGAACGAAATATGGATACTGCAGTGCAGAAAGTGTGGGGTCTGTTGCAGCAAATGACAATAGTGGTACACGAAGCTCATTAACAACGTGGGATATGACATGAGCTATCCCAGAAGATTGGGGGCCAACTGCAGCAACTACGTCATCTTCCATCAGCTGCAGAGCTACATGGCATGTAAGCTTCCATCAAAATCGTTGCTATGTTTTTATCAGAGTGGTGAGAAGAGGAGACTAAGCAGTTTAAATTTAACGTTTAAGACAACAACTAGTACGCGTGCTGATACACAATTAGGAGTTAGTAGACACTCATTTACTTGAAAATTTTGTTCTATTTACTATGATTTTAAATGAAGTCCTGAATTCCTACTACTTCCAACTTAAACACAATGCATGAATTTTAATTTCTTTGGGGAGTAGCACCAATCTCCTCTAATTCAAGATTCTCTTTGTAGCCAATTAAATTGAAGTTTATGAGATCACAAATCATACCAACACAGTATAAAACTCTTCCCAAAATTTCTACTGACGGTCAAGACTAGCATAAGCAAATAAAGCTAAAAAGTAAGAGCTCAGCTATAATGCTGTCAGAATCACAGTTCATGGATATAACTATCAATCATCTGGAAGTTGAAAAGGAAAGCTCATTACATAAGTGACGCTTCTATACTGAAAGGTAAGAGGAAACTGCAATGCAGACCACAAACAAAGTATCAAAACAGTATGATTGGAAGAGAAAGGTAAAGGCTGAAGCAACACGGAAGATTAAGAAAAAGACACTTCCAAATTGACATACGAAAATTAAGTGTTTCAGTGGCAGTTCGAGTTTTCTAGCACCAATGCCTAATTAATGTATGGAAAATCCGAAGCCCTGTGAAGAAGGCGATTCTAGAATATGGTTGAAGGTTTTGAGTCTCACAGAATTACCTTCCATGGTTCCAAGAAACCCACTGCAATTAGTGTCATGGTAAATAACATTCAATTTCGTCCCAGAAAGAATGCTGGAATCAGAATTTACATCTTCAACTGCAGCTGCAATTGCTGGCTTCGCTGCTCTTCCAATAACTGAATCATAAGTAAACAGAGCTCCTATATTCACACTATTTGGCCTAGAAGAAGCAGCACTTGCATTTCCAGCCTTACCCATGACTTCCATGGGCACACAGATACCAAGTATCAATAACATCAGCATCCTTGGGAAGAGTAATTTAGAGCCACGCCTATCAATCTTCAAGATACCCATTTCTATCAAAGCCCTCGATCGATTCCACTACCCGCACCCCACAACCTAAACACAAAAATAGGAATCAGCAATGATGTTATTACCAAAATGAACACCCACAGCCTGACCTCTCTGCACTTAAACAACATTTTTACATAGATTCTCTCTCACTTGTGTACAAGATTACTTTATCTACAGATCTTCAAGTGAAACAACAATAATCAACAGGGTGTATTCAGGAACTCACTAATATTGTACTCTCCACGAGTGTCGACAACTAACCATTAAAATAAACAGAACATTTTGAAGAAGAATATTTAAGGACAGGAAGGAAGGCATGCAAGGATAACTAAGAAAACAAGAAACCAATAGAGACTCCGTGGGTGTTGGCGTAGACCTGGACGAGAATTTTGAAGCTGACCCTGAAACCCAATCGGGGTAAAGAAAGTCCATGATAAATAAAATTGATTACAAAGTACAAACCACTAGAGTAAACAAAACAAAAACCTTTAACACACCCAAGAAGAAAAGGAGAGTTTCAACAGTTTTGCAAGCTCAAGTAAAGAATGATTCTTTTTTGTTTTCTTTGGTTTGTCTCACAACGAAGATTCTTTACTAATCTAACCATTCTACATAAAGTAAGCAGTAACGTCTACTAGACTGCGGATGTAACCAAAAGACAGTGTCTTGTTCTGCTAACTTAATCCTTGAGCGATGAGAAAGCAGCGGTGATTAACCCATTGCATGTCTCATAAAGAGAAATAAAGCAACTGACTGATTGACTCAGCTTCATCACGTGGGTCCGTTTACAAAATATGTGAAACATGTGGTTATTGTTTGTGCATCAAGCTTATTGAACATGTGGATTTAGCTCCGCCTTAGTGATACATACCCCAAACTTCAACAGTAGCCGCCCCAAGAAATGGGCCCTCGGGAGGTTTGCTGATATTCCGAATTCACTCCTACCTACCAATTCACTCAAAGAAACTGTTGGCTGCAAGCTGTGAGTTCGTAACTCTTTTTCCCTTTACGTTTTATATTTTTTCCCATTTTCTGGGTCAGCTTATGGGCTGCTGGAGTGAGCATAGCCTGACAAAAATAATGCATGTGCAGAATTTAATTGCTTCCCTCTCGCTTACCAACCACTTTCAAAGCATAACTACAGTAACAGCAGAGTTACAATTAGTTCAGCTCGGTAAACAGCTTACTTATAACTTATCATTTGTTTTTTAGTTTAATGGATTGGTATAATTAGCTGCTGATTAAGCAGGTCTTAGTTTGCTGTTAAATAAAATACAAATTAATTTTACCTTTTCGATCGGTTTTTCAAACTAAACGAGAGTGGGAAGGAAGTACCTTAATCGAAACGTATCTAGTTCAGACGAAATTCTTGTTGAACTTGGAATAATGATGCCTTTTGTCTAACCAGACACCATAAGAATGAAGCCATGATAATTGATAACACACCCTTTCAATAGAACCTTCCCAAGTGGCCATTCCCAAAGTATAGGAGGCCTAACTACCCAAAAGAAAAGAGTAAAGTATTCCCATCTCATCCCATTCCAGTAACACAGGAAGATATATGAATAATATGATTATAATATATGAATAATATGATAATACCACAGTACCTCACTACACGAGGATAGTGGTAGAATATATGCATACATAACTACATGAGGATAGTGATAGCTAAGATCCCCCACTGGAAAAGAGATAAATTATTTACATCTACACCCCCCACAGACACAGTTTTGTAAGAAGTTGGACGACCCACTTGATCAGTGAGTTTGAGTTGAATGACGTTTTAGTGGTTGTTAGCTGTCCCATTTTCTTCTTGGTTCTTAGATATTTCCTTTGGTTGAGCTTCCAGAGGAATCTTATGATGAAGGCATTCTTATCTCCACAGCATATAACCATCACTGCTTGAGGGAGACCCTAATGGCATTAATTGATAAACATGAATGTTATGAGCCCAGGTATATGATCTAGTTTGAATCGGACTAGACCGTCCAGATTGCTCTTTCTTACCTCTAGACTTCGCAATTTTGGACTCAGACGGAAGTTACCTACCGTGGAACTCGAGGGAGTTGCCTACCAAAAGATTCTGAAAATTTCCTTACTTTATTCAATGGAAAACGCCTCTTATATAGAGGTTACAAGGCTAGGAAATAACCTGAGCCAATAAGAACTCCCTAATAAAATAA
>JAOTAX010000009.1:1360382-1385450 GCA_025629825.1 Erythroxylum guanchezii | reverse complement strand
ATCCAATTGAAGTTCCATCCAACGTGACAATTACATTGGAAGGTCAATATCTAAAAGTAAAGGGTCCTCTGGGAGAACTTTCGAGGACTTATCCACGTGAAGTAAAGATTGATAGGGAAGACAATGGATATATTCGGGTTAAAAAGGCATTGGAAACTAGAAGGGCCAATCAAATGCATGGACTTTTCAGGTAAATGCTTCTTTTGTCAAAATTCTCTCGATAATAGACACAGGTTCAGCATATATTGCCATCATTATCGTTAGATGTGTCTGAAGTTCCTGTTGTCGTGTTTGGTCATAAAAGTATTCTTTTCCTAACTACGCCTTAGTGGTTTTGTTGTGCATATTTTAAGGGGTACTGCCTGGGGTTCTCCCGTTGCAAAACAAGAAAGTATTGGTTTTCCTATGACTTACTTCCTTCCGTTTTCTGTAAACAATCTCTTTACAGTGATTCTTAGTTTCTGTGTGGATTTATAATTTCAAGATTTAAATGAGAAAGGAATGTGAGTATATATAAGTTTGCACTTTCATTCTTTTCTTTTACTTTGCACTTGACAAATCACTGGCTCAAATGCTTACACAAATCAATGGTCAGGACACTTACAGACAACATGGTGGTGGGAGTATCCAAGGGATTTGAGAAAAGACTTCAGTTGGTTGGTGTTGGATATCGTGCTGTGATAGAAGGTAAGGACCTGGTGTTGAGCCTTGGATTCTCTCATCCAGTTAGGATGGCAATCCCCGATGGCTTAAACGTAAAGGTAGAAGAGAACACGAGAATAATTGTGAGTGGACATGACAAGTGCTCCATCGGTGAATTTGCTGCTTCCATTCGGAAATGGAGACCACCTGAACCATACAAAGGTAAGGGAGTGAGATACGCCAATGAAGTTATAAGATTAAAGGAAGGGAAAGCAGGGAAGAAGAAGTGATTAATGCAATGCCAACTTTTGTTTCAGATTTGTGCTTGTTCATATGTGCCCACCATATGTATTATGAATCTGCTGTGTTACTGACATTGACTTATTAACAAGCAGTTAATTTTTCTTTTTCTTTTTTTGGTTATGTTTGTTATAATGATTTTGTTACACAACATCTGGATTTATGTGCTCTACATATTTAGAAAAAATTTAGCATATTCCACAATTTCAGGAAACATCCATCGTTGCCTATGGTTGTTATGTAACTTGTAACTAACAGGTGAATGCCATTAGCGCCCAATTTAAAATTTTAATTTTTGAGTATATATTGTAGATTTTTTATAGTTTTAATTATTGTAAAAAATAAATTTATTATTCTAAATTATTTTAGAGTATTTTATGGTGTTAAAGACTATGAATTATATTTTATGTTATTGTGTATTGTGTTTGTATATCAATGCCTTAACCCAATCATATTAAAGTGTAATCAAATCCTAACCCAATCATATTAAAATGTAATCAGATGCTAACCTAATAGGCTCGTATAAAAAAAAAAAACAAAGGTAATCAATTTACAACATTTTACTGTTCGTTTGATAAACATTAGAATAATTTCTTTAGCCCGTGTTTGGATGAAAGGAAAGTAAGAGAAAAAAAAAGAAGAAAATTGTATTTCTCTTGGTTTCTATTGTTTGAATAAAAAAATACAAAAGGAAAGTGAGAGAATGGAGAGAAATAAGAGAGAAATTTAGGCCAAATATATTTTCCACCAAATTGGTGAAAAAGGAAGGAAAATTCAAGACAAAGCAAGACAAAATAAATAAATTACCATTATATCCTTATTTAACAAAAGATAAACAAATTCTATAATCAAGAGCATAAAGATCTATAAGTTTCAATTCCATCCTTTAATAAATTAGGGAAACAAATAAGGGAAAGAAAATCTCATTTCTCTTCCATTCTTTTCTCTTCTTTTTCCCTCAATATTTCATTTCCTTTCCCTTGTGCAAGTAAGGATCCAAACAAAGGCTTAGTATTCTTTTGTCATATTTGTCGTTGGAACTGGGAAGAATACCTGGAAAAACTTGCCAATAATTTATTACATCTGAATCTAATAAAGATGCGGATGTCAATCAGTTACAAAGTGTTAGAATTTGGCACATTAAATTACAAATTTTATGTTCCAAGATACCAACCAGATCCAGCATCAGGTCAATAAAGAAGCATATTACGAATTTGCAGCCACAAAACGTTCTCATGCATTATGGAATCTGTTGCATGACATAGTTGCTTTCTAGATAAACAATAAACCACTTCCAAACGTCAAAAGATTGCATGTCCCCACGGAAGGGACCTTCCTGTTATTCAAAACTTTATTCCCTTCTCACATTTAGACAATTGAAACATCTCACTGAGTGAAAAGTGATAGTCGTCCTACTGCTTCCTCAGATTGCGGATAACGTATGGAAGAATACCTCCGTGATTGAAATATTCTAACTCCACCTGAAATGATAAAAATATATATATCTATGAGCGAGAGCCTAAATACTAAACCATGCATTTCCTATCAGTAGGCAAAAATTCAGGTCAAGACCATCGTATGCAAGCATTCAATAAATTAATGGGATATCAGCCAGAACAAAAATGAGGCATTAAAGAAGAAATAATTTAAACCACCCTTTACTACAGAAGAAACTTCCCCATCATCAGCGGCGGTTTCAGAGGGGTACCAAGTTATAAAAAAAAACACAGGTATAACTTCCTCTAACTTCCTCTAAAGGACAAGTCTCTACATCTCAATCGACAAACACCACATTATGCTCCACAGAAAAATGTTCAGGACAAGGTACCACCACATTATGTTCCACGGAAAAAAGTTTAGGACAAAATTTGGTAGGTCCAATATTTGAAACATAACTGGCTAAGATTTCAGCTCCTGCTTAACAACCATATCATAAAATTTACCCACTCCAGAAAAACTTGAGGATTATAAATTTATTTTGAACTAGCTTCCTTAATTTCCAAATGACATGTTAGAACCCTAATCTCAATATAAGAAAGACACGTCATAGAATCAGAGAATGGACAATAAGTACCTCGGTATCAAACCGCACAGTACAAGTGAAGGCCTTTCCAGTGTCAGTTGTGACAGTCACATCCTGACCGGGCCTTATCTCACTGACATTGCTTGGAAGATCAATAGTGTACCGCTCATGGCCAGTCAATCCTAGTGTGTCTGCATCCTGACCAGGCTTGAAACAAAGTGGAATAATTCCCATTCCAACTAAATTACTGCGATGAATTCTCTCAAAACTTTTGGCAATCACTGCTTTGACTCCCTGCAATAGATCAAGTTAAAGTCAAAAGACCTCATAAACAAAAAGGTGAAATCCTCAAAGAAGTTTAATGAGAAAGCTTACCAGCAGCATTGGACCCTTAGCAGCCCAATCTCTGGAGCTTCCACTTCCATACTCAGCTCCAGCCAAAACTATGGTATCATATCCAGCAATCTTGTATTTCTGAGATAGTATGTTGGCCAACAATCAGTCGGACGGAGTATTTAATCTTGAACAAGCATTTATACTGCCTTTAAGTTGGTTTATCTGGTATTCATATACCATAGTTCTGGCATTTGACACATAATTCAACTACAAAATGACTGACATCCAATGACACAAGTTTATACAATAATTTGAATTATATGCACTGAAAAGCATTTTCCCAAATGCACAAATAGAAGTACTTCGATAGAATGGTACCACACCTTTACCCACTATAAAATAGTTCCTTAAGGTTTTCGTTGACATTTTTAGGCATTAATGTTTGACTAATACAAAGGAGTAGGCCTTGATAATGTTTCAGAGGAAATGAAGAAGGATTAAGAATTCTGTACATATTTAAACCAAACACTTACCATTGCAGCATCATAGACGGCGAGTTTCTCTCCTGTAGGAATGTGAATTGTCTTCGGGCCAACTTCCCCGTTCAAAAGTTTGTTTACAAGTCGAATATTAGCAAAGGTACCCCTGGCCATTATTTCATCATTCCCACGACGACTTCCATAAGAGTTGAAGTCTTTGCGATCTACCCCTCTTTCAAGGAGGAACCTTGCAGCTGGGCTGTCCTTGTGGATGCTTCCAGCAGGTGAAATGTGATCGGTTGTGATACTATCACCAAAATTGAGTAAACAGTATGCATCCTTTACTCCATGGGCCCCAGGAGATTCCAGAGTCATTCCCTTGAAGTATGGGGGCTCATGAATGTAGGTTGAACTAGGGTCCCATGAGTAAGAAGATGTAGCTGGCACTGTCAACTGATTCCACATGGGATTGCCCTTTGTGATAGTCTCATAAGTACTTTTGAACATGTCAGGCAATACACTTGATTGAACAACCTGGACAGGACAGGATAAAACCCTGAGTAAGTGCTATTCATGCCAAGGAAAAAAAATTAGACCACAAAGTTACATATTGAGTTTTCAAATGTGATATCAAATTTATCAAATGCACACCTCTGCTATTTCTTCTGTTGATGGCCAGATATCCTTGAAGTAGACATTTTTACCATCTTTCCCTACTCCAATTGGCTCCTTATCAAAGTCAATGTCAACCTGGAAGATGATTCATCACTATATTATTAACAAAATAGTTAAAGTAGTAATTAGACAAATCCTATTATGGGTACAAGAAGTTAAATGGTCATACCGCAAACTGATATTCCTCATACATTTACAATATGCAAAAATTATGAACCTCAACCAGTTAAGACGTCAAGTTATTTCTTTAAGGTATTAGAACCAACAAAAATCAACAAGCTCCCAGGGAACAGAAGGAAAGGTAATAATACCGTGCCAGCAAGGGCATATGCAACCACTAAAGGAGGTGAAGCAAGATAATTGGCGCGGGTCAATGGGTGAACCCTACCCTCAAAATTCCTGTTCCCAGAGAGCACTGCTGCTGCAACGATATCTGGGTAAAGAAATAAAGATATAAAACAGTGTAAGCAACAAACAGATACAAATTTTAACTAACATTCTGTCAAAGAAACATTGATTTTGTAAGAAAATATATTAGACCTTAAGTAATAATCTGTATACCAATATTTTTTTCCTAATGAGATGAACAGAATTCCAAAAGTTACCATTTTCTGAAATAGCAGAAGCAACAGATTCATCCAAATCTCCAGAATTTCCAATACAAGTTGTGCATCCATACCCAACAATATGGAATCCCTGTTGATTCAAATATTTTTGCAAGCCACTGGATCATGCAAAAGAACAAGATTAGCCGGATTTCTTCCTCAGGTCTAATGAAGACAAGACAATGGCATTATGTTACTGCACTTCCAATACAAGTTTTTACCAAAACATGAATTACCTCTGCAGTAAATACTTTTTGACAACTCCAGATCCTGGAGCAAGACTCGTCTTTACCCATGGCTTGACCTACACATGGTAGCAGTCAATTAAAGGATACATTAGATCTTCATTAGGATTTCACATAATAGAGCACCTGAATGAAAGACTACTTGGTCCTAGGATACATTAGATCTTCATTAGGATTTCACATAATAGAGCAACTGAATGAAAGACTACTTGGTCCTTGCATAGGACATTAGAAACTATATGGAAAAATTGAGACATGAAATTGGTCTAACCTGTAAGCCATGTTCACAAGCCTTCTTAGCCACAAGAGCAGCCCCAAGCATCACACTGGGATTTGATGTGTTGGTGCAGCTGGTGATAGCAGCAATCACCACACTACCATGCTTCAGTTCTGCTGGCTGCCCATGGAATGAGAATTTTGCCACTTTATCCTGTTCCTCTTTGGGTATGGCGAATCCCTGCACAATGAAATCAGAAGGATCAATAATGTTAATTTAAAACTTTTACGCTGAGCACAATCATTTTGTAAAACAAGGGTTGCAACCTATGAATTGTAGGTTTTCAACCTTAAGTGGTGTAAAAGAGCTTAGAGTTTACAAAAGAAACAGAAGAGGGCAACACACTAATTCACAAGCTTTCATTTGATGGAATGAAGAACATAGTTGGTGTGACAACAAGGACAACAAAGACTGAATTTTATTCCATATTAGTTTTTTCTTATTTGATAGAAAGTAATAATAAATTAGACACATTGTTCTCCTTATTTAGGACTTAGGCGTATTTAAGAACAAAGAATGGTTATTAGAGTAGGATTCAATTTTACTTTGGATAGCTTAGTTGGAAATCTCTTTACTATTAGAATAAAGGTTCCAAGAACTTTTCTAAATGTGTATAATCAGCCCTTCAATTAAAAAAGAACCTAAATTTTTTAGGTATACTTGAGTTTTCAATAAAAGATGCAATTCTTTCTTCTAAGAGAATTTTTAGACTTTAGGAGTGACAGTTAGTTCTCTGTCATTACTTGTTTACCACACTAAAATTGCAGCACTTTAACCTGAGTTTACTACAACCAAAACCCTAAAATTCTAGCTAATCAAACCTAAAATTTCAGTCATATCAAACCCTAAAATTCCAAATATTCCAAACTTGAAATTTCAACAACCTAAGCTGAAATCTCAAACCTAAAACTTAAATTCCAATAGCCAAATTTTACAAGTTCTGTGAGTTCTAGCTACTAGTTTGATATCTCTTCTATTCGTCCTACATCATTAAGTTAACAACTGACGTGAGTTCTAGCTACCAGTGATATCTCTTCTACTCATCCTACATCATTAAGTTAACAACTGACCTTAAATCCGACTTTATTACCAAGACAAGAGTGCCAATCATCTTTCATTTCTCTCAAAGCAACTCGATCATGAGGCCTGTGAAACAAAAGAGATTAGATTGGATGTCTTATCAATTGTGAAAGCACAGTAGACCTTATTGCAAAAGCTGAAAAACTGATGCCACACGGGTGCATGAAGTAGTCTCAATGAGTGGAGGAGGTTTTTGCCGTAAACATTGCACACCTTTTTGGTCCAGAAATACAAGGTTCAACATCCTTCAGATCCAGTTGAAGATATGATGAGTATCCTCTTTCTTGTTGAGGCTGAATTTAGAGGTGGGAAGAAAGTTAGCATCCCTATCATTTTGTTAATTGTATTAAGTAAATGAATGATCAATAAAGACCTTACCTCATTATAGTCGACGAACATTTTATTTGCACGGAGATATGATTCTATCATTGTCACCTACAAGAAAAGTAAATCTCTTAAGTATTTTAAATTTCACGTTGATTTCCATTGTGTACAAAAAAAGTGAAAGTTCTCACAGTTTCTTCACTCCTTCCAGTCAATCTAAGATATTGTAAGGTAACATGATCGACAGGGAAGAACCCCATAGTTGCACCATATTCAGGTGACATATTAGCTATGGTGGCCCTGTCAGCTAAAGAAAGCTCACCCATACCATCACCTGTAGGAAAATACAAACATGAAAGCTTAATCCTAAGAGAATGGAATAAAGCTAACTTGGAGAACTAACTCAATATAGTTCCATCAGAATCCATTACCATAAAACTCCACAAATTTCCCAACAACTCCATGCTTTCTTAGCATTTGAGTCACAGTCAAAACTAAGTCAGTAGCAGTAACACCATTGCGTAATTTTCCAGATAACTTGAATCCAACAACACCAGGTAGCACCATGCTCATTGGCTGTTCAATGTGAAAAAGTTTTAGAACCAAATTTTCACAAGAATGCGGCAAAAACAGATGTGGGTGAGAGGAGGGACTGACTAATAAACCAAGAGTAATAGCTTAAGTATATACATTCAGTTATATCAGCTCTTCGCAATTGCAAATGTATTTGCAGAATATTGTTTCAGATGAGTAAGTTCCTATTTTATCTTTTAAAACTTAAAAGAGTATTTTTAACAGAGACCAGCCATGACATATTGACATTAATTACCTGGCCAAGCATTGCAGCCTCAGCTTCAATACCCCCAACCCCCCAGCCTGCAACTCCTAGCCCATCAATCATGGTTGTATGGGAATCAGTTCCAACCACACTATCAGGGTAGAGCACATCCTTGGTGTTGAAGACAACCCGTCCAAGATATTCAAGATTTACCTGAAATTTTATGCTTGTCAATCAACAAATGCTGACAGCTAAAATTATGATGCAGTTATAAAGCTATTCATCTACCTGAGAACACACCAAAAAAATGAATATAATGAGCATGCATCTTAAGTAATGGATATCAGTAGAGATTCTACCAATAAATTAAAAACCTTCCAACAATTGCATTTCCGAAATATACCTGATGAACAATACCAGAACCTGGAGGAACCACAAGCATGTTATGGAAAGCTGTGGAACCCCACTTAAGGAAAGCAAATCTCTCTTTGTTCCTTTTAAATTCTAATTCCATATTTGCCTGTACAGCATTCTCTGATCGTGCAACATCGACTTGAACTGAATGATCAATAACTAGATCCACAGGAACCTGCACAGAGAGTAATTATTTAACTTGTGGTTCAGAATGCAATAAACAAGAACACTTATTGGTGATTAGAGTTTTCCCCTAGAATAATGTAAAAAACTATAATTCCATGACCTTTCAGATAAATCACATGGATTTATTCCTAAAGCAGTCATATTTTATCCTTATCCAATCAAGAAAACAGAACTTAGTTTACACGTGGAATTGAATGATTAATGCTTTTCATGCTTAGTCAGTCTCAGTCCCATACAAAGACATGACAATTTTCAAAACCAAAACCATAAGGCAACAAACAGTTTTTAAGGTGAAACTGAATAAGATCTAATAATGACTTCAGTGAACTGCACGGTGAAGGTAACACGTACCAAAGGATTGATCTTGCTGGGATCACTACCAAGATTGCTCATAGCATCCCGCATGGAAGCAAGATCAACAACTGCTGGCACTCCAGTAAAATCCTGCCAACAAAAGGAAGCAAATTAGAACATGTAAATAATTTGCATGCCAAAAGTAGTGCTTAGGTCAACTGACCTGCAAGAGAACACGAGCTGGCTTGAAAGGAATCTCCACTTGCTTTGGAGATGTGTTTTCCCAATCAATGATTTTCTCAACATCTTCCTTAGTAACTTGGAAGTTGTCACAATTACGAATTGCAGACTCAAGTAAAATTCTTACAGAATATGGCAGCTTATCTGTTATGTACAGGAAACGCATGGTGTTATCAATCACTAACGAGGCAAACAAGTAATTGCACCAGACAAAAATTCTGTACCAAGCTTCTAAGCATATTTCTCTTATCACTCTCACTTTATATGCTGCAGTTCATGAAATAACTGAACATGGTATAGAAATTAGACCTACACATGAAGTGGGCTGGGTCAAATCTAGCTAAACTCTAGCTCTAAAACTTTTAGAACTCTTAAAACCATATCTACTTCATCCCAAAAAATGAACTTAAATTTCAGACTCAAACTCAACCTACTATAAAAACTTCAATTTTAAACCCAAGCATAAGCCCATATCTTTTGACACCTTTAGCAATTATATATAATAAGGGAAAGAAATTATTTAATCAATTATCAAGTAAAAGAATCACAATTTTAAAAAAATACAAATATAATTTTTGACCATGATCTATGTAAAGTAAAAATCATAATTTATAAAAAATTAAATCAATTAAAAATGTAAAAATCTATAATTTTGATAAAATCTAATGGACACTGACTATTCTAAAATTCTGGTGACACTATTTTTTTTCTACCATCAATCACTCAAAGAATAAAATAATTATTTTAAAATATAAATGGAATATATTATATTATTTATATAAGATAAATTATCAGATAAGTGCATTAAATGCAGTTATAAAAATGTGGTTAGGTTAGACATTTTTGCCTTTATATAATGCAGATACCAACCATAAATTTCAGATTTATTTTTTAATCCAAACCCAATCCATAGGTTTATTTTTAAAACCCAAACCCCTTAATTTCTGAGCTTTAATGTCCTGTAAAAATCACTGTTCTGAACCGAAGCATTAAATAACGACAAAAGATAAGCATGCATTTAAATCTATATTGGAATAGAAGAAAGAGAGAGGCATAAAACACAGAGATCAGATGTAATAAAAGAGCCAAAAATGGAACTGAAGATAATTGGATTCAAAGAGAAATATAACAGGACCTCAAATTCTTAAGTCAAAGTTAACAGGGTAATATATATATATACTAGAGAAGTTTACAATGCAAACCATATGGGAATGTAAAAATGTGGATTTATGGTAGGAAAATAGGAATTTACCAATCCTTGGGTCATTAAGAGCAGGCAGGCTATAGAATTTCCCAAACTCGCCACCACCTGGCTTGGGGAGACTAGTAAAAATTCCCTTAAAAGGATGTTCAGGAGCTGAAATCAAGCACGTAAGCACACTCAGTACCATGCCTTCATTGTATTTATCAGAAGCTGGAACTATGTGAAGAATATCCAAAGTTCTTACAGAAAACACAGTGATCGCGTGCAATACGAGCGCTATATATTCGGAATACTAAATAAATACTGTACTGTACGCAAAATCTAATATGTATTCATCATAATTTGTTAAAAAATCCTTCTATTTAATTATATTTCATAGAGCTGATAAGGACATGAGATCTACAAAACATCAATTTGATCACTAATAGTACGAAGAAATGAAAATCTCATCAATGAATCTCCTGTGGAGAATCAGGATAGAAACACAAAGATCTCACGAAGAAATGAAAATCTCATCAATGATCTTCTGCATATAAACAGGAAAGAAACACAAAGATCTTACGAAAATGATGGTCAACGTACCCATGGTAGCAATCTTTCGCTGGAAGCGCTCAACAATGGGAGCGGCGGCACGACCCTGGGCGCGAAGACTGATCGGAGAGCGCCAATCTACACCGTGGCTCCAGCGAGGGACAGAGCAGCGGAGGGATCGAACAGCGGAGGCGAAGCTGAGAGATCGGCGTTGGTCGGCGGCGGTGAAAGAAGGATGGAGAGGGCTGGCAGGAGGAGGAGGAGCAACCGAGGTTCTAGAGAGACAAGTAAGTGAGGAGGAGAGAGAAAAAGACAGCCTGGCCCTGGACGCCCTCAGGACCGAAGAGGCAGAGGTAGAGGCCGTTATATACATCACCGTTTAACATAAAATATCAGAGAAGACAAATCTTATAGACTAACGATTAGCGATTCGCTGAGATAGAGAAAGAGGGTTGCAGAGAGACAGATTTATAAACAACAGACTGAGAGAGGCGTGTGGAGAGCTAGCAACTGAGGCCTAGAGCTGCGTGCTGCTGGTGTTCTAGAACTTATAACAGTGATCTCCTGCTTTGAGGCTTATGGTACTTGATGGTCCTCACCCACTGAGCGACTTCCACATCAGCTTGAGGGAGGGCCTTTTCTCAAGAGTTGGTCAACTCAGAGGATAACTGCAAAGTTCTTGGAAGTTTCGCAGGTGGCATCCTTTTATCCCCTGTATTCCCACCATAACAGGACGGAGGGTTGAAGTCTCGAATGGGCTGGCTGGCCCACCAATTAATTTGATTCTCTTAGAAAAGGAAGCAGCAAAAAGTTAAAAGGGGAGGTTTAATTTAAATCCAATTAAAGAAAAATCAATATAGTAAGGTATCGGTAGCCTACTTGAACATATCCACCATGTTAGGGAATCCAACTTTTCTTTGCTAACTGCGGAGTCTGTTGATCGTTCCAGCTGCCTTGGTTGGGCCTCTATTTTGACCTCTGTTATAAAACTAGGATTGGACCGGTTAATCCGACCGGTCCGCGATTGATCGGTCCGGATTAAGCTAAAAAATTAGTATTAAATTGAACCGGTCAATTGACCATTAACCGGTCGGACCGGTCAAACCACTGGTTCATCATTTTTTTTAAATATTATTAATATTATATATAATTAAATATAATTATTGTATAATTATGACGTCATCGGTGATTGAACCGGTCGAATCGGTCAAATCGATGACTAATAAATCCTTCAATTCGATGACCGGTCCGATTTAACCACCGGTCGAACCGGTTAAATCGGTGACTAATAAAGCCTCCAATTCGATGACCGGTCCAATTTTGAAAACACTGATTTTGACTGTTTATGGAAGGCAAACACCATCCCCATGCCGGATGACAAAGTTCAGTAGGCCAGTTATTTACAATTCAATTATTATTTCTTGTTTGGACCACACTTCTAAACAAACTCAATCCATATGTTATCATTTTCAATATTTTAAAAGTCGGACAGAAACGGCCGGTTTGATCGGATTAAGCACGAACAGGGTTGATTTTCAGTCCGGTTTTTACTTTCAACTTTTGTGAATTAAAACTGGCTGGTTTCTTTTAAATCGTGAAGAATCGTATTCTTCTTCTTTTCCGATACCCAAACCAGTCAGATCACAAAGATTCATAACCTAAAAAGAAAAAACCATAAATTCAAGCCTAAGAATTAAGAAACAAAAAGGGGCTAGAGAACAAACGCACACGGCACACCCACTTGCCCAAAACTCCCGCCAAAATCTTGAATGATCTCAGTTTTTAAATTGGCTCCTTTCTTGAAGCCTCTCCATAAGGACTATCTAACGAAAGTTGTGAAATTTGGTGAAAGAGAAAGACGAAGAAGTTGAAAGTGAAGAACCTGATATTGAATTAGTTGCTTGTATTCTTGAAAGATACAAAAGAAAAATATGAAAATTGAGAAGGCTTGAAAATGGAGAAGTTAAAGGTTCAAACTTCAAATAGAGATGGCTTGCAAGTCATTGGATAATGGTATTAGCGCTTGGTCTATATCCATCCATAATTACTTAACTAACCTTACCTCTGCCATAATTATTTTGCACTGCAACGTTATCTCATTTTCCATTACCAACTATTAATGTTAGTATTTATAATTTCGTTAAATCTACAACTTGGAATATAGATTTCTTTTTCTGTAACTAAATATTTAGTGAATAAACATTTGAGATTAAGTAATGATGTGAGAGCACATGGATAGTTTAATTTTAAGATTTTCGTGATTGAATAGTTAAATTAGATTTATTATTAATTTACTATATAATAATATATATTGGTGTATTTTTATTTTAATAAACATTTTGTTTTTATTTATTCTTTTTTATTTATGATATAACAATTTTATAGCAGTTTAGTACTCATTGAACTTATAAACCTTAAACTTTTCATTTAACCAATTCAATATTCATTCCGGTTTTTAAAACATTGATTATTTTTATTCTACTTGTAGTCAATTTATACCCTAGACCCTGTATCTTAGCGAGACTTCCACTAGATGTTATTGTTGTTGTTGTCAATTTATAAAATAATTTGCCTTATCATCTCTTACCAATATATTATTTTACTTTTATTATATTCCTTATTAATATAAGGTAACAACTCATGTGCGGCCTTTAATCATGTTCTTGAAAAATGCTTGTTGATCACAAAGTTTATCAAGAAAAGCTAATGTGAGTTGATAGATCTCACCAAGAGATATTTCTCTCATATCTCTTTGTAGAATTGTAATAGTCCTTTGAAGTTTAGGCTCTACTTCTTTCGGAAGAGATGAGATGAAAGTATCATGGAGATTTACATCATTAAAACCATTAAGTAGATAATATCTTTCCATCTTACGTTGGAAATGCTTCTATAGATCTTTTCTACCTAGTGAACAACAGTTTATTTCAAAATACTCTTACCTGATTTACTTATCAATAAGTTGAAAATCTCTAATGAATTCTGTATGAATAACTCCAAGAAGAATTCCTGCAGATGCTACTTGAATATATTAAAGTCTACAATAATCATTTGAATTTTGCCACTATTCTCGTAAAAGTACCAGTAAAATGAGAGGTAAATTCAGACGAGATATCTTGTAAAGGGTTATTTGGTAGAGTTATTTGCAAATCAATCTAGGCTCTAAATTCATTAAGACAATCCCTCCATTTTTTGGGTGGTAGATCATTAAAAGTAAACCAAGGTCCCAAAGTAGGTCTGGTTGGTGGTATTGGTATTGGTGGTGGTGTGGTCTTATTGGTTTAGTCCCTGTAGATTTACCTTTATTGATATCTAGTTCATCCTCAGTTGGTTGAGATGTATCAGGAATAATCATCATGATCTGAGCTAATTTAGATAAATCTATAAAATGTTCAGAAGTCTCGAAGGATTGTTCAACAATTCAAAATCTTTTGATAATGGGCTTTCAGATTCATCTGAGACAAATATCGGTTTAAGAGTTACAATAGACTCTTATTGAGAAGCTTTATCTTGTCCAGTGGATGGAATAGGTTGGGTTTTAGGTGGTGAAGAAGATAGAGTTTTAATCTATACAGGTTTTATCCATGGATCAACAAGTTTGGTATATGAAGGTGATGGATCATGTTTCTTTTTAGTTTTGTAGGTTTGGTGGTAGGATAGACTCGCTGTCTAATTAAAGGACAACTCATTTTAAACAACTTTTCATAATCGGTAGTTTCAAGATTGGTTGGGGTTGAATAGATGGGTTGGACAACTGGAAAGGTTATGGGATAAGCTTTATAAATAATCTTAGGCTGTTTTGTCTGCATAACTATCTCCATTTTATAAAGTGCTTCTTTAGCTCTTCGAAACTCTTACTCTTTTGTTGTGAAGTTAGGTCTAAAATATCGTGTTTTAATATATATTCTATTATTAGCATTGAGTTAAACCATTTGATCTTTCAAAGATGTATATAACTTTTGGATTTAAGAAGACACAAATTTTTTCCCATTTTGAGTAGCATGTGTTTGGTGGTTAAGACCATCAATCTTAGTGTCAATTCGACAAAGAACTTTATTTTGGGCCTTAATATTATCAGTGTGCCAGTTAAGTACTTCATTAGTAGGATTAGATAAAGGGTATCATGAGAGGTGATTCCTGTAGCACGAATGTAAGGGTTGGAGATAACCTTATTAATATCATATGTGCATCTCTTTAACCTTATTAGTATCATTTGTGCATTTCTCGAAGGGAGGAAATTCATCCTCATATGGTTTTTATGTGGATGTTGGGCAAGCTTTACAATTTATAGCCCTCAAATACCACAAGTGCACGGGTCGTGATTTATAGTATGTGAAGGTTCGATCCCACGAGGAAGGTGAACTAATCTAATCCTAGGTTATCTAAGGCTAAGAAAATTAATAAAATGAAAATAAAATTTCACAGAAAAGTAAATACGAGACAGTGATTGTCAAGAAAATACTTCCTAAGGTTAACACAAAAAGAAATTGAAATTGAGCAACACAAACATAACAATGGAAGTCAACCAAGAAGAGTTACCAAATAATGAGAGAGGGGATTTTTCCTATCATCAATGCTAATCTAATCATTATGCATTATTGTGGTATCGGTTCTAGACTAACATAGAGTGGATTACTCTCTCTCGAGTTATAATCATTGAACCCAAAATCATAAACCCTAATTGAATTATGAAATTTGCAATATCTCAATTAACAAAATACCCACATCTCTAATTAGATCTTAAGCCCTCTAATAAACTACTGAGTCTCACACGAGATCTCTCTCCGCATAATAATCGATATGATTAATCACGTAGTCTATTGGATTGCTTAACTCTCATTAATCCAACCCAATCATTTTTATTCAGTTCACCCTCTTGGTTTATTACCGAAATATGCAAGTTATGCAATTAATCATAACACCCAATTAAAATAACACGAAACAACTATATTAACATTGAATTAAGGTAAAATCCTAAAGGAAAAGTTATAACATCATCAACAATCCAAGATCCATCATCATACAATCCATCATCATCGCATACATTAAATGGATGAAAATAAAGATGGAAAGGAGAAAGAAACTTGGATCAAATAACTTGGGAAGGCAATAGTGCCATGATTATGGCACCTTGTTTCCCCTTCTGTCAAGATCGTGGTCGATATGCCATGATCATGGCTCCTTACATTTGCTTCTGTCACAATCGTGGCCTTTCCTCCATGCTTTTGTCACAATTGTGGCACATTGGCCACAATCGTAGCCCTCTATTTTGGTTCGAGCCTCCTCCGAATCTCACTCGTTCTTTGATATTTGCCCTAAAACACTAGCAAGCACGTCACAACACCTAAAAAACATAAAACTGAAGCTCAAACGTGTGCTCTAACCCATAAAATACTCAAGACACAAATATTTCACTAACTAACACAATGTTAACCTAAACACACACTAATCGATGAAATTTAACCACTAAACACATCCTAAACTACGCACAAAACATGATATAATCCATGACTATCAGTTTCATCATACAATGAATAGGTGCTGGACTAGCAATAGGCATGGAAGAAATAATAGGCTTAGGTTTGTCGGGGATTGGTTCTTTAAGGAATAGATGTTCATTTCCAACAACTTTAAGTAGTTCAGAAAGAGTCTCTGGTATGGGTTATGACTTTTAAGCCCAACACATGGTCTAGAATCCAGATCATTATCATCATGCCTAAGATGGAATTGCTAGAAAGGTTCACAATGAAGAATTTCTCAAGATTGTTGCCTTCCTTTGCTTCTTTTCTTGACATAGACCTCATCCTCACTATTTGTTTCATCATAGTTGAGTGTTGGACTTATTTCATAATCTAGCTCATGCATGGATGGTTCCACATCCTATATAAAGTGTCCTTAATGTTGCCTGATGTATATAGATTGACCATTAGATTTTGCATAATGGATGTAATGTCCACTTTTTCCTTCTTTATGTGATAATACTAGTTAAAGCATTAGAACTAGGTCAGATGTGCCAGACAATCCAAAGTAGTCTTTATTAGGTTTGTTGTAGATGGATTTAACATATTCATCTCTTAATTTCTTGAGAATAAGAGGAGTAGTTGTATGAAAAGAATGCCTATGATGAGCATGGAACGTCTTCTGATAGTTGATGATCCGTTCTGTTACCATAAACTTTTCAAGTTCCATTGATGGAAATTATTTCGAAATCTAGATGATAGTAGTTTGATCATAAGCTCAATCTGTTACCATTTACAAAGCATCAAAAGTTAAATTTGTAAAGTTAAGATCCACTATATGATTCTGTAAGTGATAGATCAATTGGTGATGTAAAATGGTCATGACGGTTGTGGCTTAGTTAGAGTCTTTCAGATAAGGTGAGATCGTCTAACCTGATATTAAAATCAGGGGCTATAGTGTCATGACACTTTCATTATTGCGAGTTGTCAATAGAGTACCAATCAATGCATTTTGATAAGTCATGTAGGTAGTGTTAAAAATAGATATCCTAGCAATGGTTGGAATTCCTTTTCTTCCATGGAGCATGAGAATAAGTCTAATAGCTCCAATATGGAGATAAGTATAATTTTGGTCTCTCCAAAGAGAGATAAGTTCTTTTAGAATCTCCAGTTTAACATATTGTTCTACTGACTTGGCCCATTACCATCTTTAATCCATTTCCACCACTAAATGGTATACGCTGACATGAAAATTGAATTTTCCAATGCCTTTTTTCACCATTAAAATTTCCTTATAAATGGTGTGGTAGTGCTTTTCTGATTCCTTGAACCGTCCACTAACATGACCACAATAATATCTTTTCCCATCAATATCTTCAATTAAGATGGAAACCCGAAAAGGGTCACTAGCATCTGTCTGTAGGATGCATTAGCCTTTATCAGGAATCTTTAAAGGGGATAGATGCTGACTTACATGATTTAAGTATTGGACAACCTTGGTTTCATCTTTATCCCATGGTGGTGGATTCTGTCTCAACAATTGATCATGTCATCTGAGCTTTAAAATTTATAAGCCCTCAAACACCGCAAGCACATTGGCCGCGATTGTAGTATAAGAGGTGTTGATCCCACGAGAAGGGAAACTAATCTAATTGTAGCGCCCCCTTTCTGCAGGGTACACATCGGGACGCCCGAAGGTCATTCCAATACATATCTTACGATAAGGGCAAGCTACAATCGATCACTACAATCACTTCTAATGGCATGGTATCACAATTTTCTTAAAATGGCATCGAAAGCAGATCACACTATTTTAAAACCAACTTTTCCTCATTTCATTTCACAAAATGGAAGGTCTACATTGCGTCTTTCAATCTTTACGACATGTGCATCAACAAAACCTAGTACATAAGTACGACATGAAAGAGGAAAATATATCAAATCTATCTAAGCCATCCAAAAATTCCCAGCTGACCGACCTTTGAGCCTTGACTTTTCTTGCCAACTCACAATCTACACAGCAGTAGAGCCCCTTAGTAGATAAAGTCGTCTCTCGGTCCAGAAAAGACAACGTTGCAATTTTGGTGAGTTTTGCGAATTCAATGAGGTAACCATCATCGATGGTTCACTCAATTCATGCAACACATCAATTTATAAAACAGTCATCTCACAATTTTGCATTGTACATGAATATCACATCTTCACTTAAGCACGAACAATTTTGCATTTCACTCAATCAAACATACTTAACAAGGTACATATGAAATGCTCATGAGATGCTTTTTCAACCTTTTTGTTGTTGTTGTGATTGAGTGCCTGAACTGTCCTTTATAGGGCTCATTAAACGTTGAGCCTAAGGCTCTGAATCACTATTGAGCTCGAGGCTCAATTGCACTTGTTGAGCTTTAAGCTCTAATCGGTGGCTACTCTGGTCACAACTGCTATTATCTGATTATGCATTCATGGATGGAATGCATATACCACAATCCAATACATTTCATTTATCATTCAAAACATGAATTAGGCAATCAAATAATTAAGTGAGACCATCTAGGTTACTCATAGGTTGCTCCCGAAACTAACGCCTGGAAGATCCGGCAACGTCTGGAAGTTAACGTTCTAGTTGCTCCTCTATAATAAATAATGTACACAATATCACAATTTGCACAATCAAAGTATTCAATAATGCACATGTATGAAATGAGTTATGTACAATGCATATTCATGATAATCCCGAGAAATTTCCATCTTTACACTTAGGTTTATGCCTTACTAGGGCTATTGAAATCACCATTCATTATTCTCTGGCTTACTTCAGATTTTTTCAAGACACCCTTTTTCGGTTCTACTTTTTCTAGACAAGTGTTCCTCCATGTCTCATCTTTCCATTGACACCAAAATCACTCAATTTGGTTAAGTAATTTGGAAGATATGCCTCAAACAGTATCGGTTTGTTCATATAACTTAAGAGCACACTCACTGTACCCGTCCCACTCTTTTCTCTAAATCTATCTCCATTCAATTCAGATAGCTACGATTCTTGTTGGAGATGTAGATCAAAATCTTTCAAAACCCATGGTTCAAGAATCGAGTCATTTGGAGGTCTAGAGAAGAAGTTATGACCAAAAGACTCCAACCTGTTTTTGTTTTCAATATTCTTACTTTTGTATCGTCTTATTTCCATTGTCTCACTTCTATTGTCTGACTTCTATCGTCTGACTTCTATCGTCTGACTTCTATCGTCTCACTTCCATCGTCTTATTTCTATCGTCTCACTTCTGCTTCGTCTCACTTCTATCGTCTCACTTCTATCATCTTACTTTTATCGTCTCACTTATGCTTTGTCTTACTTTTATCGTCTTATTTCTATCGTCTTACTTCTATCATCTCACTTTTATCGTTTCACTTCTGCTTCGTCTTACTTTTATCGTCTTATTTCTATCATCCTACTTCTATCGTCTCACTTCTATCGTCTCACTTTTATCGTCTCACTTCTGCTTCGTCTTACTTTCGCTTCGTCTTACTTTCGCTTCGTCTTACTTTTGCTTCATCTTACTTTTGCTTCGTCTTATTTTCGCTTCGTCTTACCTTTTCGTCTTACTCTTGCGTCTTATAACTTCGTCTTATTTTCACTTCGTCTTATTTTCACTTCGTCTTACTTTTCTGTCTTACTCTTACGTCTTATAACTTCGTCTTATTTTCACTTCGTCTTATTTTTGCTTCGTCTTACTTTCGCTTCATCTTACTTTTCCGTCTTACTCTTGCGTCTTATAACTTCGTCTTATTTTCACTTCGTCTTACTTTCGCTTCGTCTTACTCTTGCGTCTTATAACTTCTTCTTATTTTCACTTTGTCTTACTGTTCTGTCTTACGCTTGCGTCTTATAACTTCGTCTTATTTTCACTTCGTCTTACTTGTCCTCTCCACTTATAAAGATCATAACTTTTGACTCCAATGTCCAAAATTTTCATGCTATAAACCGTTGGAAAGGTAAAAGAAAGATCTACACTTTCAAAAGGCAACTTTGCTAAAATCTATTCATATCAATTCTGAATTTGCCCCTAAAATCCGAAGACGAATTTTCCACTCATACACCAACGTACTGCACCTAATTCTTAACTTCAGGCCAACTTTTGAGATTCTCCAACTCAAGAATCATCTCGTTTGGACAATAAGAGAAAACATTATGGCTAAAAGACTGAAGCATACTTCGTGAACATTTTTCCATATTTTCAAACTTCCAATACTTTACATCCAACTCGTCTTATACCTAAATTATCCATTCCATTACAACTCCAAAATCACTTTTACAACACTGAATCCTTAATAATTTTTTAAACCACTATATTAACACTACAACCACATTTTCCAGCCTCAAAAACATAATATTTATGAACAAACACGTAAATGCCATTTTCCATGCAAATGACAGTAACTTATAAATTTTTATTCCATAAATCTCCAACTCTAAAGGATTTGTTCACCGCTTACCTGCTGAAAACTCTAAACTCTTCAAGTCCTGAACTCCACATGATTTTCGTACTTCATTGATTACAATGGCCACTTCTAGTTTTTCTTGGGGTAAAGGACACACATGGCAAAGTGGGTTTGGGTAGGAAGGAAAGGCATAGAATCTTTCAGAGAATGTTTGATGGAAGACTCTGTGTGTCCGAAGAAAGATTTGAAGAAGATTATGCTAAGGAAAGGACTTAGACATATCACTTCACCTCTCAAATCTCAGAGAACAGTAACCTACTTCTAGCAAAAATACCAAGGGCCTAAGTGACATTTGTCATTTTCCTATGGTCAAGGCTCTAACTAAGTTCCTTTTGAACCAAACTCATTAATCCCCATCTTTAAAAACCAATTATCTCCAAAGATCTTTTGATTTCTTGTTCCCTATTATACACACACACACACACACACACACACACACACACACACACAATATATATATATATATATCACTACTCCATAATTTCACCAACATTTACAATTACAAGATTTTCACTAATCACTAGTATTTCCAATGTAAAAACATCATAACTCTCAAAATCTCAAAAATCCATTCAATAACATCCGGAATTGTTCATGAATGCATGTATAATTATTTTCATGTGCAAATAAATTCACTATTCATATATAAGTGAATAGCATATTATGCATGAACATGGAAGGGCATCTCAACTCTCATTAATCATTCACATTTACCATTCTAACCCTCCCATAAGTAATGGGATGTTACAACTCTCCCCCCTTAAAAAAAATTGGTCCTCGAAATTCTTACCTGTTTGCTCGAACATGTGGGGATATTGTCTCCTCATATGCTCCTCTGTCTCCTAAGTTGCTTCTTCAGTTGAGTGGTTCCTCCAAAGGACTTTAACCAATGGAATGACCCTGTTCCTCAACTGCTTGATCCTTGATCCCACAATCTTGATCGGTTTCTCAACATAGTTTAAGTTACTAGCAACCTTAATCTCCTGAGCCGGTATCACATGTGTCAGATCTGATCGGTATCTTCGGAGTATACTCACGTGAAACACATTATGTAATTGAGACATCTTATTCGATAAAGCCAACTTATAGGCCAAAGGTCCTATCATCTCAATGATCTCATAAGGACTAATGTACCTAGGGCTCAACTTGCCCTTTTTACCGAATCTTAAAACTCCCCTCCAGGGTGACACTCTCAAGAATACTTTATCTCCCACACTGTACTCCATATTACGTCGGTGTTGATCCATATAACTCTTTTGTCTATCCTGAGCCGCTTTGATTCGACTTCGGATCAACTTCACCTTGTCCACGGTGTCCTGTATCAACTCTGGGCCTTCAACTATTCTCAAACCCTCTTCATCCCAATACAATGGCGATCGATATTTTCTACCATACAGTGCTTCATACGGTGCCATTCTGATACTACTGTGATAATGGTTGTTGTAGGCAAACTATATCAATGCCATATATTGATCCCAAGCTCCTCTAAACTCTAATACACAAGCTTTAAGCATATCCTCAACAGTTTTGGTTGTCCTTTCACTCTACATCTGTCTGAGGATGAAATGCTGTACTGAAGTTTAACTTAGTCCCTATAGCAGACTGCAAACTCCTCCAAAACCTCAGAGTAAACCTGGGATCCCTGTCTGATACTATAGACACTAGAACCCCATAAAGTCTCACCACCTCATCCACATATCTCCGGGCCAACTGATCCAGTGAGTTATTCTCTCTCACTGGTAAGAAATGGGCCAACTTAGTCAACCGGTCCACTATAACCCATATAGCATCATGCTGCCTTAGAGTCTTTGGCAACCTCATGATGAAGTCCATAGTAATTTGTTCCCATTTCCACTCCGGAATGGGCAACGAATGGAGTTTCCCTACTGGAGCCTGGTGCTCAGCTTTAACTTGCAGGCAAGTCATACATCTAGACACATACTCAGCCACTTGCTTCTTCATTCCAGGCCACCAGAAATGTTGCTTCAATATATTATACATCTTGGTAGTACCAGGATGCATAGCATAGGCGGCCATATGAGCTTCCTCTAGGATCTCCTTCCTCAGATCATCCACATTAGGCACACACAACCTCTGTCTCAACCATAATGTCTCATCCCTTAATTCAAACTCAGAATTCGAATTTGCCTTTACTTTCTCCATAAGCTTCATTATATCAGGATCTTTGCCCTAGACTTTCTTGATTCTGTCATGTAGCAACGGTCTCAACTTCAACGTGGCAATTAAGGCCCTATCTTGCCCCATATTCAACTCCACATTCAGAGCTCTTAAGTGAATCAAATTGGGTAACCTCGATAACTGAATCTAAGCTGCACTGATATTAGATTTTCTGCTTAAAGCATCTGCCACCACATTAGCTTTCCCCGGGTGGTACTCAATAGTGTAGTCATAATCTTTCAATAGCTCAATCCATCTCCTCTGCCTCAAGTTTAACTCCTTCTAACTCAGTAAATATCTCAGACTCTTATGATCAGTATATATCTGGAAAGTCTCTCCCTATAAATAATATCTCCAAATCTTTAGAGCAAAGACAACTGCAGCTAGCTCTAAATCATGTACTGGATAGTTGATCTCGTGAGACCTTAATTGTCTCGATGCATAGGCGATCACCTTACCATTCTGCATCAATACACATCCCAATCCTTGATGCGACGCATCACTATACACCATATAAGCTCCAGTCTCCGATGGGATAGTCAACACCGGTGCAGTAGTCAATAGATGTTTTAGCTCCTCAAAACTCTTTTGACACTCCTCATTCCATCTGAACACTGCATTCTTCCTCAGATGTCTTGTCAGAGGGGTTGAGATCAGAGAAAACCCCTCGACAAATCTCTGGTAATACCCGACCAATCCTAGGAAATTTCAAATCTCTGACACATTCCTCGGAGCTTCCCAATTCATCACTGCCTCTATCAGTCACTATGTGCCCTAGAAATACAACCTGATTTAGCCAAAATTCACACTTACTAAATTTGGCATACAATTGTTTCTCTCTTATAATCTGTAAGATGACCCTCAATTGCTCAGCATGCTCCTTTATGCTCTTTGGACACACCAAGATATCATCAATGAACACTATCACAAATCGATCCAGGTAGGGCTGAAACACCTTATTCATTAAGGTCATAAAAGCTGCAGGGGCATTAGTCAGCCCAAACGGCATCACTAGGAACTCAAAGTGCCCATTCCTGCTCCTGAATGCACTCTTAGGTACATCATCTTCAACTATCTTCAATTGATAATACCCTGATCTTAGATCCAGCTTAGTGAATACTTGAGCTCCCTGCAACTGATCAAGCGAGTCATCAATTCTAGGCAACGAATACTTGTTTTTCACTGTCACCCGATTCAGTTGCCTATAATCGATGCACAACCTCAAAGTCTCATCCTTCTTCTTTACAAATAGCACTGGAGCTCTCCAAGGTGAAACACTAGGTCTTATAAAACCCTTTTCCAACAACTCCTGAAACTGGACCTTTAGCTCCTTCAGTTCCACAGGTGCCATCCTATATGAAGGAATAGATATAGGAGCAGCACCTGGAACCAGGTCAATTATGAACTCTGTTTCCAAATTTGGTGGTAAGCCAGGTAACTCCTCAGAAAACACATCTAGGAACTCCCTAACCACTGGGATATCCTGTGCACTCTGTTCAATCTTAGTGTCAATAATGTGGGTCAGATAAGCCTCGCATCCTCCCTGCATCAACCTCAATGCACTCATGAAGGATATCATCCTAGCTGGCACTGCCTGACTAACTCCTCTGAATACTACCCTCGGCTAACCAGGAGATTCCAGTACTACCTCCTTGGTGTAGTAGTTTATGATGGCCCTATGGGCAGTGAGCCAATCCATGCCTAGGATCACATCTATCTCCCTTAACTGCAAAATAATTAGGTTTGCCTCCAACTCTGCTCGATCAATCCTAATTAATCACCCCTTGCATATCTCTCCTATAACTGTAGTACTGCTTAATGGCGTACTCACCTCCAATCCATACTGTAGTAACTCCCTATCACAATGCAACCTACATGTCAAATGCAGTGCGATAAAGGAGTGTGTGGATTTTGGATCTAGCAGTGCAAATACTTTAAAGTCATAGATAAGAAGCGCACCTGCTACCACATATGGTGAGTCTTGGGCCTCCTGCCTAGTCATGGCGTAGACCCTGGCTTGGGACTGTGATCGGTTGCCCCGCCCCTCAGTTCTCATGGAAGAACTCCCAGCTCTCCCTCTGACTCTACCTCTGCCTCTTTGTCCAGATCCACCACCTCTACTCTGTTTGTTGGGTCCCGTTTCCGGAACCCAACTCTTGCTAAAAACCATAAAATGTAAGCATAATCCAATGAAATCACAAAGTTTAAAGTCTCATACCATTTCTAAGTTCCTTTTCCATAACACATCTCACTTATATAGATGTATGAAACAACAATTCACAATCAAAATAATCATATCAAATT
>JAOTAX010000009.1:1269426-1281989 GCA_025629825.1 Erythroxylum guanchezii | reverse complement strand
TATATTATTTAGTATATTTTTGTATTTTTTAATATTACTAATATTATATATAATTAAATATAATTATTGCATAATTATGACATCACATTGGTTTGATCGGTGGTTGAATCGGTCAAACCTGTCAAACCGGTAATCAATAAAACCTCCGATTCAATATTCGGTCCGAATTTCAAAACACTTATTAAGATCATATTTGCAATTATTTTTTTTGAACGATGTTGGTATTAAAGGATCATAATTCTTTTGCTTTCTCTTTATTTTTTGTCTCTTAACTCAATCTTTCAAGTGTACCCACTTCCTTTGCTTTCTCTTTATTAGTTCTTGTCCCTTCCATGTCTGACAAAAGTAAATAAACGGGGACCTACATGGATCTACATTATCTTCGCGGTTGTAAGCTTTGTGACCACAGAATCAGGTGATCTTCCTATTTTTAACAATTAGCAAAAGAAAGAGAAACCAACTCACTTCCTATGTACTAGAATATGAATATCTCATAATTAACAACTATTCCTTCCCCTTTAGATGCAATCTTACCATACAAAAAGTCGAATGTCAATTAAAGCAAATATGTAATCATCCTCTTATGATCAGCCCTTATTTAGTAAAGTGCATATCAGCTTCCTTCAGAATTCAGACATTAGAAAAAAAAAAAGAAAAAAGTTTCCGTTATTACAGTTGGAACTCCAGATTGTTGGAGGCAATCTTGGAACCGGCTTTGTAGGCGTAAAGTTTCTCTAAAAATTCCTTGTTGAAGCAGTTGGCAGATTTCGATACCATTATATTTAACTTTCTGTACAAGATTCAATATTGTAGAAATCCAAGTCATGTGTTGTTTCACTTGACAGAGCACTTGTACCAACTTACAGAAGATCTCGTGCAATGGCAGCTTTGGGTTGCTTAAACATGGTAACAACAAGTGGAGCTGTAAAGCGATGGAGGACTCCCCTTTGAAGCAAAGAACCTAATCACCAAACTATGCTATGCCGTCACAGTAATCCTTCTCCTCCTAACTTCAAAAGCTGAAATAACATTGAACTTCTATGTTAGGGCAGCACTTTCCCCATAACATTGAACTCCTATGGTTTAGTCTAAATAACGTAACATATAATTAAAAACAACTCTTAACAAATTACCAAATGGCTTGACTTATAGTGCCACATGTACTTCAGTAACAGTGCAAATGATTAAATGTCATGCCTACTGATCTATGCTTCAATTAGGTTTAGATGGGCAGTCCTTTCACTTATTTGGCTTTTGCCATATCCATCTTCTATACGTCTACATATGATTTTTGAACTAATTAATCCTTCCTTAGATTACCAGACAAGGGAAAGAGAATAGGATGATTTCAATGTCATTGGAGTGTACTTACCAGAAGCACCTTTTTCCCCGTGACATGCAGCTTAATTAAGAAACTTATCTCAATCCACAGACAACTAGATTCGTTTGAGGTATAACCAATCATATTTTATTATTCCCAGGTAACCGACCAGTGCAGTAACTCTCAAAATAATAATACCTTGCTTCTTGTTTCTCCAAAGTGGTAGATTCTGAAAGCTATTTTATTCAGAGATAAACTATGGAGAAACATCTCATCATTGACATGGAATAGAACTTCTTCATGGAGTAAAGTTCACTAAATACATTTTACATTTCTGAACATTATATGCTTAGATTTAGATTCTCCTTTGGTATAAGATGAAGTTGTAGATGTGGTTATTTTCTATTTAAAATATGCCGATTTAAGAGATAAGATCTTGAGCCGTTTAAAATTTTGTTTTAGTTTTCAACTCTTCAATTCGATTGTTGCTTAAATAATTTGGTACCGTGTTACCTTCAACTCAAATTTTGAGTAATAAAGTAATATCAAAACTACTAAGGTTTGGGCCATCCCACATTACAAATTTGAATCCCAAATCAATTAATGTAAGAATGGAACGTGGTAGTTGCTTAATTAATTTAGTACCGTCTTACCTTTAACCCGAGTTTTGAGCAAGAAACCTTTTTACTTACTTTTAAAAGTTTAAAATGGTAAATATATCTGTATTTGAGGATACGTACGTTTCAAAATTTTGCAAAACAGTGTGTCCGCAGATTTCACGTGCTACCTGGGAAATGTCAACTTTTAAGTCGTTGAAGTAACCTGTTAGATTTAGTGCATGTTAAATCTCATCATGACACGTGTCAGTCCCTGCTCGTGAGGTGGGGCATCCCCCATGCAAAAATCTGACAGATTCCACGTGATCCAAGTGGCGATATACTATCTCACGATAAATGGACAGTCTAAGGTGTCCTTTCCCAATGATGAGCTGCCACGTGTAAGGCTTCTGAATTTAAACTTTAATTTCCTGCCTTTGAGCACGTTCCCCCCAGCCCCAGGCAACACTCTTCTCTTTTTCCCGATGATGATACACAAATGCAAGTGCTGGAAGTCTAATTGCTTGTATAGGCTTATACCAGTAAATTTTTTATTAATAGATATTTTATTAGTATAATTTTTTTTATGCATTTTTTTTAAGAAGTCAAATTATTTGGCTGTTATTTTAAAAAATACTTTATACAGTAAACTGTTTAATAACATAAAAATAAAAAGTATTTTTAATTTTAAATATATTTTATTTTGTAATAAAAATTATTTATGTATATAAAAATTATTTAAAGTATATTAAATAATATGTAAAGCACAATATATTAATTATGATATAATTTTAAACCGTATGAAACATAAATAAAAATATATCTAATTAAATTTTTATATGAATTATAACATAAGTAAAACTAATATAAAAAATAAATATTAAAACATACTCTCTCCTATCTAAAATAAAAGTTGTTTTAGAGGAATGCACACTTATTAAGAAAGTTAATGAAATGTTTGATATACCCTTATTAATTGCACGTTGAAGTGCGTTGAAAATATAATCCCTGTAATCTGTGTGATCAAGATGTGAGAGAAATTATAAGGTAATTTTGGAAGTAAAATCATAAACATGCATGAAAAGTTACGAACTACACTTATTTTGAATAATTAAAATCCCTCTAAAACGACTTTTATTTTAAATAGGAGGAAGTATAAAAAGTCAAATAATATTATATAATTCTCAAAATAAACATGAAGATGAGTTTGTAGGTATTGTGAGAATTATGTGTAAAACATAAGGATAAAAGAGACTAAAAAATAGGCTCATTAACTGATCTAAAAAATCTACTGAAAAAGTGCTTTTTTGAGAGCTCTTCTTAAAAAACTGTATTTTAACTGTCAAAAAAGTTATATCTATTAAAAAAATGCCTTTTAATTTACAGCCGCACACTCATTTTTCTTTCGGTAGAAAAAAGTGTTTATTTACCTTGTAAAAATTCAATCAAACAAATACTAATATCAGTGTGGCCTTTCCTTATGCTTTATGTACATCATGAATCTGGCTACTTAATATAATTTGTATGAAGCCACAACTAACGAGATCTAATTAAAACTCGAATCGTGCAAATGATGTAAAAACTATATTGCTGTGTTTATACATGTTGTCTTCAAGGTACGTCATGAACTTTGTATGGGACCAAAAATGTAAATATATGTTGTCCCGTAGAATTGACCGATCAATAATGCATAGCTATGATAATAAATGAATTGAGAGGGCTAGAAATTAAGAAAGTCGAAGTTGCTACAACTGCTGCATGTGATGGGACCACAAGGTTACCCAGCCACACAACCCCTTTCAGATTGGAAAGGAGAAGATGGGAAGAAAGAAAAGAAACAAGTTGCTTTGAAGTGTGAAAAAGGCTCCTTTACAAGTTACAATTAAATGCAGTTTTTGGTTTATGTCATATCACTTCACTTATGACATAATTAATTTAAAATATTTTTATTTTAAAATAATTTTTTTGAGATAAATATATATTAATAGTCAAATTATAAATTATATCTTTTATGAATTATTATGTTATGATAACTAGAGATAATGTTATATTTTATGACGAAATAATGAATTATACAAAAACATTATACACAAAAAAGGTTACTTAAAACTATTGTAATGCTCCTAATACTTAAGTGTTGATCCCGAGAGCTCACTTACATAGGAGATCTTTAATATAAGCTTAGTGAAAGAATATATTCGTGAGTTTTGATACTACACTTTAACCTAAAACTTTAAGACATTAAATTTATGAATCATTTCTTCTTATATATCTTTCACTAGTTTCATCTCTTTTTAACGTGAGATTTCTATTCACATTTGACATTCCAACATTAAGCAGTCATGATGTGTTATTTGATGTTAACTAATTTTTATTATTATGTTTATTAATTTTATCAAATAAAGTGATCAACAATAATAATAATAATACTCTTATATATGGCATAATAACATGTTATTGACCAATTACTTAATCGAAATAATGTTTTTTGTCATCTAATTTTTTACACAAGACTCCTTATTTTGTGAGGATGATGGTTAACTCACTGAGTTCGCAAAACTCATCCAAAATTTGTAATTATTTTTCAGGATCCAGAAGAATACCCCGTTAGACAACGGATGTATGACAACTGCATGTGAATAAAAGAAGAGGTCGGGATCAGTTCGCGTCTGCATTAGTGTCAAAGCATTCTGTATTTTATTATTTTATACAAATATGTATTCCGCAATTTCTGAAAAAAAAAAAGTGTTTTGAAATGATAGTAGGCCTCAAATGAGCTATTGGAATTCTATTGATTGTAATGTATTCACTGAAATGTTTACAAATGAAAATGGACCGAAATTAATTATTAATTTCTGAGCTTTTGAGTGTTTCAAAAGAAAGATATCAATATAGGTAATTTTTTTTATAATTTTTATAAAAGTATTGTTTTTGATTCAAAATTAAGATTTGATGACGAAGACTCTCTACCATAGATAATGTTTTTTTTGTGTGAATTTGAAACGGGAATAGAAGATCTATTCCTACTGCTTTATTCCCCTGCTCTCATTTGAAACAGTCCTGTATATACATTGACCATTGTGTAAGTCTTTTACAATACTTCTGAAAAACTGACGCATGGCATTAATGTCACTGCGGCCGGTAAGGACCGTTTGGTCATTTGGTATGAGTGTAGGAGAAGAGGAGAGAAGTGAAGCTGGGGAAGCAGTTAGTGGGTATCTCTCCCTTTCTTCTCCCTGTCCTTCTCTGTTCCTTGTCTGCAAAGTAAGAAGTCGTCTTTTCTCTTTCCCTCAGAGAGAGAATCTAAAGATTGAGAATACTGTGAGTGAACATGGTTAAAAGGTTTAAGAAAAGAACAAAATCTTGATCAGAAGTTAAGGAAAACAGGAGCATCACTGGTTCTAATTCTGTTTTTTTATCCTGCTCTGACCTCAAATCTGCTGTGGGAGCTTACCTCCAAATTTGGCTGTACTTCTAAAAGGAATAATCTTCAAGACTTTGGAGGTCTTTTCTCTTTCTGGGTCGGTTCCATGTACTCTGTTTTTTCAATGGTTTGCTTCTTGAGATAGCGATTGGCCTCCGAATTGATTAGGGTGGGAATTGGAAACCAATAAAAAAAGATAATGTCCTTCAAGAGCAGAGGAGAGCAAGTACCTGGTAGGAGTGTTATATCTCAAAAATGGACCCTTTTGTTTTGCTTGGGAAGTTTCTGCGCCGGGATGCTCTTCACCAACAGGTACGGATAGTCTTTCCCATCCTTTGTTCTTCTTTTCTATAAATTCTTGATAGTTTTCATTCAAGCAGCGAATTCTTTTGGAAAGGCAACTGCTTCTGTCTGTTCATTGAATTTCGATCACTATCTTATAATGAATTCAAGCTAGTTTGTCAAATTTGAACTCCTTTCAAGAGTAAGGTAATCTTATTTATTCAAATTTTGTACTTAGGAAGGCTGTAGATAATCTTGTATTAAAAGATCTACGGTTAGCTGATTCTAAATTCTACAGGATTTAGGCACTAGCTTAGCTAGTGTGTTATCATAATTACGCTTCAGTTGGACGGTTAGGTGATTTCTCTGATTTCGAAGTTGTCTTTGAAAGTAGATTTCTGGCTATTAATTATGAAGTGCGGTAGATCTAAATTGGGACCATGTCATGGTTAAAACTATAGTTGTTTTCTTTCACCCTTTTGGGTATTATTTGACTCGTTTTTAACCTTTTCGTGCCTTTCTTTTAATGTTAGGGGTGAAAGTATGCTTTTTGTGATAAATCGATTCTAGTTTAAGAAATGGCAATACATGCATCTTCTGGTTTGTTCATCATATTGTAATTATTAGGTATTAATTTTGTTCTTTAACTGCTTCTTGTGTGATAACGACTGATCCGGTTTATTTGCTGGAAAAAGCAATTTACCATTGAAACCTGCTCTCACAGTAATGGGCAGGATGGGCACTGACATATATTGTACATTGCCGTAATACTTGATCAATATCTGTTAGTCCCGACTTCAAGTTCTTTACGAAATCATCCTGCAATTATGATTCTATGACATCCCATTATGATACTTGGGGGGGAAAAAAAACAAAGAATTCCACCATATTTTTCTTGTTTAGAAGTTTTTAATTGACAAAATCTCTATTACTCTGTTCATCTACATAGTAAAAATGGTTATGTTGTTGCTTTTACATCGCTGATCCTCTAGAAACAGAAAGGGGGGTTGGGGTGGATAGTGCTTTCTTATTGCCCTTCCCTTTGAAGCTTGTGTTTCAGTTGAAGTGCATCGAAGTTGCAGGGTCATATTGAAATATTTTCTTGAAAAAGATCCTAAAATAAACAATTGGCTGTTGGCAGTCCATTGAGGTTGTCCTTGGACATTCACCATTTTTCTTTTGCTGAAAAATTGATTTTTTAGTTGTGGTTTCCTGAAGTGAAAATATGATTTGACTGACATAAATTGTGGTTAAGAAACTTTTTATTGGTACTTGAGAGATCTGATTTGCTTAATGGCTAACAATCGGTTCAGAATGTTGATGGACTCCAAAGGTATCACACGGACAACTGCAACTGAGGCTGAAAGGCTAAAGTTGGTTTCTGAGGGTTGTGCCTCTAAAGTTGTGAGTATCTTCGCTACTTAAAGTTCTTTGCTTCTTACTTTTTCAAATTGTTGATGGTAATCTGATTTAAATCCATTAGTTGTATCAGAAAGAAGTAAAGCGGGACTCCCCAGACATAGTTAGTGAAGTGTATAGGACCCATAATGCCATTCAGTAAGTATGGATTGGCTTATAAATTATTCGTTTGGTATTTAATTTGCATCGTAGTGTCTGGAATACTAAACTTTTTTCTTTATCTTAAATGCAGAACATTAGATAAAACTATTTCAAATTTGGAGATGGAATTAGCTGCTGCAAGGGCTGCGCATGAATCTCTATTTAGTGGCTCTCCTTTATCAGAAGACTCAAGCAGAACAGTATCGTCTGTGAAAAGAAGATACTTGATGGTTGTTGGAATTAATACTGCTTTTAGCAGCCGAAAAAGGAGAGATTCAGTTCGTGCTACATGGATGCCTCAAGGTTCCTCAATTGATACTTTGCTACTTATCGCTGATTTTCCTTGCTATTCCTACTGTCTTCTGCTCCTTGAATTTCTCTTCTGATGATTGGTCAATAAAATTAGGTGAAAAAAGGAAGAAGCTGGAAGAAGAGAAAGGTATAATCATCCGTTTTGCCATTGGTCACAGGTTAGTTTTGTTTCTCTTTTTAATTAAGAAAGTGAACATGCCTTACATCTTGCGTTTGGATATGACCTTAATTTAAGCCTTATTCTTGGAGCTAAAGATGAACTTTGCTGCTTGGTTTTACACTTCAGATATCTACATGTTTCTTTAAAACTCAAATGACATGTAGTTTTCCTTTTTGTCATTAAGGATGATCAATTTAAGTTATTGTACTGCATAATTTGTTTGCCCAAAGGTAACCCAATATTTTATTCATGTTGTGCATAAAATTGTTCAAAAGTACTTACCATAATCTTGATGCAGTAGTCAATTTAACTGATTTATGTATCCTGATTATTAAGACAAAATATCAAGAGTCTCAATTTGTGCTTTCTAGTTAGTAGATATGCCATTTGTGTAATGACTTCTGTTTATTAAGAACGGATATCATGCATCTAAATGTTGTCATATTTGTCCCGTACAGTGCTACTTCAGGAGGCATTTTGGACAGAGCCATTGAAGCAGAGGACAGAAAACATGGGGATTTCTTGAGGCTGGTAATGCTTAATATCCTGTGTTTATACTGTTCTCTTCAAAGAAGTTCTATAATGTTCTTTTGATTAGACAACTGTTAGTTCGTGATCACGTCATATTTTTGCTGCTATCAGCAGGATCATGTAGAAGGGTACCTTGAATTGTCAGCCAAGACGAAGGCATACTTCGCTACTGCTGTTTCCTTGTGGGATGCAGATTTCTATGTCAAAGTTGACGATGACGTTCACGTAAACATAGGTAGGCTCAAATGTTGCATTTGACTCCATTACTTGTACCATTTGTTGTGATATGAAGGTGCTTAATTTGCATGTTGTCCATCCCTGGAGTTCAATACATATTATTTTGTTAAAGCCTCTGCAATATTGGGATGGTTAAAGCATCTGATCTGAGGAGGCATCATTCTTTTCCTCTTGAAATTACTTTACTATTTTTTATTAAATGTAATTTTCAGAAATTTCATGTTTAAGGCAATGTTTTTTTCTGTTCTTGTAGCAACACTTGGGGAAACTCTAGTGAGACACCGGAAAAAACCAAGGGTGTACATTGGATGCATGAAATCTGGTCCTGTCCTCAATCAGAAGTAAGAGAAAATGTCTTGAGTCCATTGCAAGGAAAAGCAATAGGAAGTAACAAAGCTTTGTTTTTGCAGGGGAGTGAGATATCATGAACCTGAGTATTGGAAATTTGGGGAGGCTGGAAATAAATACTTTCGCCATGCTACTGGACAGCTGTATGCCATTTCAAAAGATTTGGCTTCATATATATCAATAAACCAGTAAGTTCCACAGGCCACCTTTTTGTTTTGAGTTGCTGTATTTGTGATGGTTATCTTTGCTTATGTCAGGCATGTTCTGCACAAGTATGCTAATGAGGACGTCTCATTGGGATCTTGGTTCATTGGGCTTGATGCGGAACACATTGATGATCGCAGACTTTGTTGTGGCACTCCACCTGGTAAAGTGTGATTAAACTGAGAACTCAAACTCTAGTTTGCTGGAGATTTGTTATCAGCTAGATATTACACATTGATGGGATGGGATATAATAAGCCCAGTAGGGATGGGATATAATAAGCCCAGTATTCTTTACCTAATACGTGTGCTTATTGTCGAGTTGAAGAATATTGGTTCTCCTGTCACACACAAACTGGATTTATGTTGTATCACATCAGGTTTATTTCCTCGACACCTGAAGCTAAATTGATTAGATGCCATATGACATAATTTTATCCCTCTTTCTGGGAGGTTAAAAAAATGAAGCTATGTAGGTTATTTAGGAGTCCCAAATTTTATTAAAATTCAGAAATTTCACTTTTTTCTTGATGATTCCTTGATGGGGTTCACTATTTATTAAATCCTGAAGTTTATCATACTCATCTAGGATTGAAAACCAAATTTGAGTGACTTAAGTTACCATGTACATGCTTATTCATGTCAAAATGCAGCTGCTATATATGCTAATCATACTGCTTCATCCTTGAGTACATGCTTTCTTCTTCCAGTCAACCTGAATGCCAAAATCTGACTAAAATACACTAGACTTATTGATGCTATAAGCACTAAATTATCGAGCTTTTCTGCAATTTAAATGTGGCGCAGATTGTGAATGGAAGGCTCAGGCTGGCAACATCTGTGTTGCTTCATTTGATTGGAGCTGCAGTGGTATATGCAGGTCTGCTGATAGAATAAAGGAGGTCCATCGAAGGTGTGGGGAAGGTGAGAATGCTTTGTGGACTGCAACTTTTTAGGAGGTGACTCGGCAGCTCTTCCTAACTCAGGAGGAAGATAAGCTGAAAGAACCCGAGGGATTAGTGTTTTTTTTTTTAAAAATTCTACAAATGTAGACAAGTACCACATCACACAATAGAAAAAGGACAAGGAGAAAGAGGCTGAGAGGGTAAGAGATAAAAGAGGACTTGCTATGTGGACTTCTCCATTTTCTTGAAGGATATAGACCACAGTATAGCAGCACACCAGAGAAAAGGGTAATAGCGGCGGCCAGCAGTTGGAGTTGCCCATTGTTTGAAGCTTGGAGAGCCGAATTTGTAAAAATATCCACACCTATTATGCGTACAAATCCATGTTGCTTTTGACTGGCTGTTGGTGTCTTTGATCCAAGTCTCTGAAGAAAGAAACTCTTATCCATCTAGGCATTTCTTTTGAACCTGCAAACAATAATCATGGTATGGTGAAATTCTGAGACGCCTACCATCAAAAATAGTGTTTGGTTTGTGAAATCCGAATAAATAGTCTAATAATACGACTGAGGTTCATTGCAAAACTGAATTTAGTTGGGTGGGTGGAGGGAGAATACTTCTGTGATTTAGAATGTTTCACATTGATGATGCTGCCAAGAGAAGAGAGTGTAAAAGTACTTTAAACTGATCTAAATTCTACGTTTGATTGTATATAAAGATTAGTGTGTCCTCAAAAAGCGAAGGGAAAAACATAATGAATGATGTAATCATCCACACCGTCGCTTCCTCTGGGAGAGAACACTGCAAATCATATATTCTTATAGAAAGTTATGGTCTGGCCACTGAAAACTTCTGCGTCCTGTTTCTCATGTAATGCGTTCGAGGAATAGATGGCTAAAGCCTTGGGTGCAAAGTTGATGCTCAAAAGCCATATTCTGAAGCCTTCATACGAATATCTAGCAGTTGTCCTTCAGCTAAAACAAAATTGGTCCTGCATAAAAGCAGCGACACATAGTTGGTGTACAGGAGAAAACATCTAAAGACACATTCACGTAAGCAACAGTAAAAGAGATCTTACAATCGTTTTGTTAAGCAATTGCAAAGAATTTCCGGGTTGGTGCAATACAGATAATGATTGTATCATCCAAGACTAACCTCCCACTAACCAGACACGACAACATAGCCTGATGTGATATTAAGAACTACACAAGCAGAAGCAGCGGTACGTGATATTGGCACGGCTCAATCAAAAAGCAGGGCCCAAAAGATCTCTGAGCGCTGTTTTCTTATTGAACCGGACCAATATCCCGTTACATGACTGATGGTGTACTCTTATAACCCTGCAATGTTTTATTTCTGCATCTATCTCTTTACTGTTGTTTCGTTCGTGGAAATCTGCAACAAAAACAAGCCAAAACATCAGAATTAAATCAAGTGAAAATCAGGTCTAGCTTAACTTGAAGTAGTACCTGTTATACGGAGGAACAAAGAACATGCAAATCAAGAAGAGCCTGACAGGGTATAGAAGAAGACGAGATAAGTTATGAGGGGGTGGGAGATTATGCAATGTAACAAACCGAGAGCACCAACTTGCTTTTTCTAAGCAAGCAAAGAGAGACAGAAGGTGATGGCAGATGGTGGAAACATTGAAGAAGTGACATTAACATCTCCAACTACCCAACACGAAAGGAAGTTGGAATATTAATTAAGAAGGTACAAGAATCGTGAAAAAGCCCAAGGAGACAAAATCTGGAGCTTTTAATGTAATAGTGCATTTATGGAGGATATGGGGAGTAGGGAGCGGAAGGATGTTTGGTTTTGTTCAATTAGACATTAATGCTGTCCAGAGACTCCAATGCAAAAGAGACAAAGCTCTGTTCTAGTTTGTTTTGGGTACAAACATGACTTTCCATGAGGCATGTCGTAGGTACAGTAGCGTTATCATTTTAGCAAGTAATTAATGGCCTCGTTAATAGCTGGTTGTCTTCAGCTGTTTGACTCTTCAAACCGCATCAGCTACGAAAATTGTTTAGAATAATGTTTTAAAATCCGAATCGGACCGGCCGGTTCGACTGGTTCGACCGGTGATCGGTCGGCTATCTAGTCCGGTTAACCCTAAAAAACCGGTCTTGAATTGAACCAGTTCGAACTGGTGTAAACCGATCAATTGATCGGTCGGACCGGTCCGGTTTGATAATTTTTATTTTTTTATTTTTTAAAATTATATATAATTAAATATAATTATTGCATAATTATGATGTCATATCGGTTCGACCGGTGGTTGAACTGGTGACTAGTAAAGCTTCCGGTTCGATGACCAGTCCGAGTTTCAAAACATTGGTTTAGAGAGTAACAGATTCGATGGCTAATTTAAGATAAACAGTTAAAAATGAAAGCACTTCTATATAGGAGCATTTTTATCAATCAACCAAAATTTTAACTATCAAAAGTTAATTGTACCATTTAATTGAGGTTCCTAGACACCTACGTTTTAAGAATAATGTTTGTTCTTATAATTGTTTTATGCAGTTATAGGTTAGAAATAAAATGTTGACCTTAAACGAAAATGAAAATAGAAAGAATTGTATAAAATTTTAATAGATGATGAAACAGTACAGGTGAACATGACTTCTCTAAAATCTAAATTCTTATAAGAATATTCAACGAAATACTAAGATATATAA
>JAOTAX010000009.1:1194337-1212137 GCA_025629825.1 Erythroxylum guanchezii | reverse complement strand
TTGGTTTATGTAATGACAAACAAGAAATTAGGCAAATTTAATTACCCAAGTTCTCTTATATTGTTAATATATTATTTATTTGCGATATCAATTGTCTTTATACGTCTATCGGAAACAACCTCTCTATTAATTAAGGTCAAGACTGGGTACTACTGAACCTCTCCAGACCTCACATATCAGCAAAACTTTCGCTGAATTATTGTTTTTATTGTTGTTGTAATTGTCTTTATGCAAAATAAAATTTTAAAAATCATTATTTATATTTGCTTTATTTTTTTCTAGGAGGTTATTTGGTAAAGCATCATATGCTTCCCTACGTAAATTTCAAAATTTTAAAGAGAGAAATTACATAAGATATTACATAAGTCGCCTAGCAATTCTAAAGTTGTCATTTGCAAATTGTAATGCCAATAGTCAATTGGGATAGCGGAAAAAAGAGTTGCGGAAAACAATCATATTTCACCAAAATTTCCATGTACTTATTTCTTCCCCCACATAGATACCCTTCGTACAATTTGGAGTTGCCCACACTAAATTATATTGAAAATAATCTATTTTCCATACTTATATTTCTTATAATCACATTTAAACAACTTATAAGTATCCCAACTAAAAAATTCTCGACCCTTACTAGAAACTCAACCACTTGTTGCAACAACCTTATTATATATTACTTTCTAAAAATTCTTATGTGCAATAATAGAGATTATAGAATCAAAAAAAGAATAAAAAAAACAAAGGCATGAGAAATTCGCAAAATTTATAAGATCTTGAATGATGATGGAAACTGTTGGTCCACAATGACATACAAGAGGCTGTAAATTTTGTGTATTTACTTTTTGTTATATTTCTAATCTAATGAATAAAGTGCTTACCCTAATAAATGATTATGATAAATTTATATAAATCAATCAAAAAAATAAAACAATATCAAAAGAGATTAGGAAAAGAGACAAAATTGATCTATAGTAGTTCAAATAAACATTGGCCTACATCTCCTAAATTAACTTAATAATTCATTATTTTCTTTCTTAAATGGCTAAAGAGAAACCCCTATATAACATCTACTTTGTTGTAGGTAAAGCGTAATCTTTACAAATGTCTTACTTTGTCATGGATGAAGAGCAAACTTTTAAAAACCTTGTTCAATGTCAAGAGTAATCCTCACAAAGTAAACTTCAAGAAATTTACCCAGTTGTAACAACTACAAAACCACACAACTTAAAGCATTCCTCTTTTACTCATTCTAATGAACAAGGACTCAAAATATGCTATGAAATGCACATATATTCTGTCAAGGCCTTAAAAGCTCTCTAGTATGTCATAGGTTCTTTTATAACTGAATTATAGTTTATTTACACCCAAAACCTGGACCTACATGGATTAATATTCGTGCTAATTTTGAAATTTTAGTGGAGAAAATATTTAGTTTAGATGACCACTCACAACAGTCATCCGCTAAGCACACACATTCAGAACTATCACAACTCACATACCATAAATTCACTTTCATGAACCAAACATTGGTATTCAAACCTCATATAAACAATGATGACATACTTAAGCAAAGTACATAATACAAATATGCTTTAACATATTATCCATATACAGAAAATGCACATTTATAAGCCAAATATTGATATTTAGCGCTCATTGATACAAATTATCAATACAAATGCAAATACTCATCCATACCAACTATTTATGTTATCATGTTGTATTTTTTATTTATAACCATTTACTTTACTTTCTATGTTAAGCCTACACATTTTCGTGGGTGCGGATAATGAGAGCTATGGATTTCTGAAGATTTCAAAGTTGTGGATACACGAAATGATCAAACTTTGGATACCCAAAGGCATCAAATTGTGGATATCCGAAGGCATCGAACAGTGGATACCTAAAGGTATCGAAGTGTGGAGACACTACAGTCTCAAAATGAAGACACAATTGGTGTCAAAACTGTAGCAACTGCGCTGTATCCCTGTAGGCATACCTATCTATCCACAACTAAGACAATAGAGCAGACACTATAACGTTTCCTTTAACTATTTGCAAATTTAACAATTTATATATTAACAAATCATATGATATACATTTCAAGTCGTAAAATCTGTATTTGCATTCATAAAAGCAAGTCATGGCTTACTGCTATAAGAAGGATATCAAAATCACACTTATATAATCATACTATACACATATGAGCAATAAATATGCAAACAAATCATTTATGTATATGTAAGTTTTCTTTGGAATGCATTATGCTCAATCTTAAATTTCAATGTTCAATCACTAATTCACCTATGGTAAGTTCTATTTCTTTTATTTCTAAGTGTTTGAAAAAGTTTCATACACATTCAAAAAGGTTTGAATAAGATTCCGTTAAAAAAAAAAAAACTCAAAATAGTGCAATTTGGGCCAAGCTCACAGTGGTCTAAAAATAAGCAACCAGTCAAAAGCAAATTACATGACAGACTCCAGTTGTTACTTAATATGCATATAGAAAAAGTTCGAATTAGGGTTTTAAGTCTTCAAGAAATTTTTTCCCTATGTCTCTAGTTTCTATAAAATAAAAAATCAGACCATTTGTACTTCTAAATCATAAGATATAAACCAAAAATCAACCAAAACAGAGACAGCATTAGGTCACCATTTTCAATCTCAATTTATAATATCATAAAGCCATAATTACATTAGAGTCTCTTTTAGAGATTTTTATTCACGTGTCTTAAGTTTCATATACAACTAAAATTACCCAATTTGGGAGTCTGTAGGTTGAGTTATGACTTAAACAATGTGACTGACTCAAACAAACCCTAAACATAATTCCACTACACGGTACTCTCTTTTCATATACAACCAAGTTCATGCAAAGTAACACCAAAATAACACCAACAATCATCCCAGAAACCATTACATTTCTAAATTAATCTTTATAACCATTCAAACATACTCACAAAGAGGATTTAAACTAAGTGTTCCCAAACCTCAAAATTGACAAAGTAGGTTTTCTATTGCCTTTCCTTCCCTTTCTCTTTAGCTTTGCTTGACTCACCAACTAGAAACACCATAAATACACATCTCAATCCCACTTCCAACCTTATAATTTCATCATAGGCAAAGTAAGAAGAGATAAAGGTGAAGAGAAAATCTCCAACTTTTACCTTGATTTATACCTAAGATTGGCTTAATTTCTTACATAAAAAATAATGGGATGAAGAAGGTGACGTGAAGAGGACAAAAATCTGAACTTAGAACTCCCAAAATGTTGTGCATCTCCCCTCTCCATACGCCCATTCCAGAACTTTCAAGTCTCACACATATGCTTAATTCCTATTAGACACACATGCCTTAACCCAACTAGTCCAAATGATAATTTTAGAAAAATTGCATATTGGTCCTTCTTCTTTCTTTACTTCTCACATTGGCCTACAAGCTTATCAATTAATTTCATTCTCCTATGTCTTAATTTTCTAATTGAATAACTTTCATGCAATTTGGTTAATTATATTGGGAGTTATACCCCAAAAACTACAGGCTGTTAAAAAACAAGGACAGTAGCCAGAACTCAACTTCAAAATAAAATTCAAAACTCTTAGAGGCATAATCAATTTTGGTTCCTTTATGAAAGTTTTAGACCTATGTCTCTAATTTAATCTTCAATTTGGAGGTCTATAGACCAAGATATGGCCAAATTACAGAAGTCTGTTTAGTGAAACCTATCCATTTAGTGAGGAGCATACCTCAAATCAAGTAACTTCAGTCTTATCATGTAAGAGCAATACACAAATACATCCAATTTAACCAACAATTCCCCTTACATCACGTTCATAAATTCAAGCAAACATATCAAAAATTTCCATACATATTTCACGTCTAAGTATGTATGTCCTTGCCGAAGTGAACAAATTATCCATTTACCTATATCTTTTTAAATACCATTATGTCTCTTACCATACTTAGATGTACTTAATTCGTTATTTTCACTTCTTAATACACCATAGACATGCTATAATACTTCTAGAGTATATGTTGGAGCCTTAGAAGTGCAATCACTAAACACTAGATGGTCTAGTCAATATATAGTGCAAAATAGTTTTTATTCACCAAATCATCTAAACTTAATTTTTAAAACCTCCAAATTCCTTCAAAAATTAAAAACTCTTTTCTTTAGAAAAACTTGATTCAAAATTCTTTTAAAAATTCTCCAAGAGGTTATTTGTTAATCAAGAGATTTTCTTTAAAACCTCCCTAATATCCTGTTGATTGTAATAAATTATATGCAAACAAAGAATATTGCTCTCTTTTTATATTTAAGTTTTCATTTTTTGTACTGAATAAAAAATGCTAATTTTGCACTTAGTTAAATTAGTGAACAAAGAATATTGTCCTCTTCTTATATTAAAGTTATTTTATTTTTAATATTTTTTTCATTTTGGCACTACATATATCTTTTTCCATTGAAAGTTAAATGATCTCATATTGATGAACTTAATAGTTTAATTTGGATCTAATTGATTTTGTCTTAGACTTTTCGTACAATCTGCAACTTAATGTCTTGGTTGAAATCTTTGCCGACAAACTATTTCAAAGGTTAAAATCATTATTACCGCATTTTACTGAACGGTCTTTGGAACAGAGAGCTTGCTAAACGTTAAGTACATTAATGTTGTCTCCGTCCGGGACGTCTTCATCACGTCTTAAAATTTAAGAGTAAAAAAGCAAACAGTCGTCACAGGTATAACATTGTACTGACACCGAATCCTTTCTCAGCATTTGGGTTAGAGCTTCAAAGTATAAAACAACCATCCCAGTTTGACCTTAACCAGGAAATAAGCTGCAGGATGATCATAAAATTCTGGTTTTCTGCAATTCATTATCTTTTTATTAGATAGTTTATTTCATATACACTTCAATTTGTTTCGCGTTGAAGACTTTTTTTTTTTTTTTTTTTGCAGTTTGTAGTTGAGAAAACTAATTCCAAATAAAAAAGGAAACATCCATCCTTCGAGTTCCTGGCTGTCTACAGTTCAAATGAAAAGGATTTAGGTTGACATCTCAGCGTGGTCCATTTGTTTGGCATTGATAATGATTGTTGTTCTTTTGGGTTTTTTTCTTCTCCTAAACTTATTTTAAGTTTAATTTTTCATGTAAATCTTTCACATAGTTTTAACTTTATGATCAAATTTATCACACATCAAAAGGTTTTATCTCCTTTCTCAGGTTAAAAAATAAGGTATGAAGCAGGGTTAATCTCTTATTCAATATGAAATATTAAAAAAATACAATGCCTAGTCATAAATAGATTTAAGTCGTTAGGGGGTGATCGAGTTGGTAGAGTGGAGAGGCATGAGGCTAAAAGGTTTTATGTTCGATTCCCTCTACTTACGTTCTCTCGATCTAGCCCGTCGTACAGGATTTATCTAGGGCAGAGTACCCGATTGACGTGATTTATAGGCTATTGTGTTAATCCGGAGATTTATCTAATGTCCGTCCTAAAAGTAGCGGCTACTGGTTCCTTCGTTTTAAAAAAAAGATTTAAACTTGAAAAACAAATCGTTTTAAAATTTCATTAATTTTGTTTTGTAACATTTAACTTTGATATTTACTTTTATTAATTTTAGGCATTTATCATAAACCAAATTAAGGTAAAATTTCATTAATTATCTAATCAAAATTGAGATCATGGCGAGGAGCAATTGATAAGTTAAAATTTCACTAATTATAATAAGCTAAAAGTTTATAGGTTTGAGTCGCAAAAAGAGTAAAATAATTGGCATTAATCCGGGGTAAAATAAAGAATTAAATATTTTCTTTTTAAAAAAAATATGTCAATTTCTCCATGCCCTTAAACTAACCATCATTTTACCCATGTTACACTCAACTAGGTCATAAACCAGTATATCACATGACAACTACAGTTTTCGTCAATTAAAAGAATAGCTGATTAATATCACATCACTCTCTTGCTTTTCAAAAAACTGTTTAATATTTGAATTTAAAGTAATTTTTTGTTTTCAAATTATGAAAATTAAAGTTAAATGAATCTATTAGATATTTGATGTAATTAATCTAACAAAAAAAAGAATAAACACAATAAGAGTTGAGTTCGAATAAAATTATATTTTTGAATACGTCTCGACTCTCGAATGAGATAATATTGCTCTAAACCATATAATTCTCTTTAAGTAAATTTGTGAAATCCAAAACTATATGAATAGCCACTGCAATTATAAGTTCTAACTACAATTAATTTGTGCATAATGGAGAGAGAATGATAACTGAACTCAAGCCGACGAGTCCAAATTTTCTGTATTATTCTGTCCTATGAATCTCAGCCATTTATTTATGCGAGCTCCGTATTTATTTATACGAGGTCTACGTGGAATCTATATAAAAAATAACTGAAATTTATGAAACAGAATAAGATATTATAAAATTGGACAAAAAAATTTGTTCCCAAGCTGACGGCAAATTCATGTCAACAAATACAGGCGTTGAAAGAGCATGGTGGTCTGTTATTGGTAGTACAGTAAAAAAATCATAATCAGAAAGAACATTAAAGACAAAAGAACAAAAGGAAAGCGGAAAAAGTCAAAAGAGCCAATTTTGAATTAAGGCGTAGAGCATTGAGAGAATATGGGAAGGGCTAAAGACATAATGGAGAGCGTAGTGTCGGGGGGTCGGATGTTTCTTATCTGTTAGATAGAAAGATGCCCAACTAACTCAACTACCCTGCATTGCAAATCATCACAATTGGAGGAGCCTTTGATTCAACTGTAGTTGTCCTACATCCATCCTTGTGTTTTACTCAAGCTTGTTATGTTTAACGGTAAATGAATTGTTTTTGTTTAGTTTCAAAATGTTAATCAATATATAAAACTAATTAAGTTAGTCTCACACAATAGTTTAAGCTATTATGATGAAACAGTTACTTAACATAATATCAGAGCCTTTGTAATTAAGTGGTCGTGAGTTCAAATCTTACCACCCACCTATTATTCAACACAATATAAAGCGAGCCTATGTAAATTTCAAGCATAAAGAGATTTTATTTGAGAGGGTGTATTAGTAAATATATAAAACTAATTAAATTGATCTCACAACAACTTAAGGTATTGTAGTGAAACGGTCACTTAACACAAAAGAGAATGAAATGTTACTTTTGACTTCTTTTAAAAAACAGACCACATGCAGCATGCACTATATGGTATTGTAGTGAAACGGTCACTTAACACAAAAGAGAATGAAATGTTACTTTTGACTTCTTTTAAAAAACAGACCACATGCAGCATGCACTATATGCATTATTTTTCTGCCCCACCATTTGCCCTTTCCTCAATTCACGCATAATTATTCGGCCCATCTTCTATATTAGCGACACTATCACACAATGCATGCAGAAGCAAAATTTTCGTATCTTTCCTTTCCAAATGGCTTCCTTCATTTTCTTCTTCCTTCAGCTTCTGTCCATAGCCTCCCAAATCCAAGCTAGAGACAGTATGTTCTTTAGCAAGTTCACTCATTTCAACACTCACAAGAAAGTTGAGTCCCAAGTCCCACAATTGCAAGTAACTGCGTCAAGTCCTACACTAGCACCAGCTCCTGCCCCGGTCTCCAAGCTCAGTACTCAATCTGGGTACGGCCCTTTTGGTCCTGGTTCTGGCCTCGTAGTGCCAAAGAAGTCCACCACCACCGCCGGTGATGAAAATGATGAGTTTTTGGATGGAGAGCTTGACAGTGAATCCTTTAACAATAATGGCTTCACCACCACTAACTACAACAACAACGAATTATACGAGAATCAAGAGAAGAAAGGGATTAGCGACACCAGGTACTTGGAGAATGGCAAGTACTACTATGATGTGAAGAATAAGAAGGACTATCCTGGGACGGAAAGTATGCAGAACCAAGTTAATGGCTACTCTCGCGACCAAAATAACAATGGCTACCGTCTTGCTTCTTCTCAGTATGAGACAGGGAGTCAAAGCTCCAACGATGGCTTCACCGACAATTACAATACCAATGTGTATGAGAACGGGCAAAAGGACACGAGCTACTATGCTCAAGTGAATGAGAATACTCAATACCAAGGCAACTACTTTGGATCCAATGAGCACCTTTATGAGTTCAACACCATGGAGGAGTATGAGAAGCAACAGGGTATTGTGGACTTGCCATAAATTAATACAAAGTCGTCATAGTAAAAAAGGAAAACCAAAAATCAAGTTATTTAGAAAAGGATGAAAGGCTTTGAGCAAAGTTTAAAATTAAGCCTAAGTTATGAGGAGTTTTGCAACTCATCTTGCGTGATTTCTCATGTCTAGGTAGTCTCCCTTATATTTGCACTTTTCTTTTTCCTGTATGGCAACCCCAAAAGGATTGGAGGAGTTGGTAGTTGTAGATTTGGTTGAAATTGGATTGAGATCGTACTTAGGGTCTTCGGGCCTTTTTATATTATTATTTAAGTGTCCCCAACAATTGCTACAAGCAATATATGAATGTGGAATTCTATTAGTGGCACGCAGAATTGCTCCTTCCACGAAAATGATGAACACATGCTGAGTTCATTGACCATAACACGTACTTGAAAAAAGTTACAGTTGCAAACTGTTTCGAGTTCACTATAGCTTTTCCTATTTGAAACGAAAAGCGAAAGAGAAAAGATTAAAGAGGTCCTCCGCGACTGCAGTGATTTGAACACATTGCTTTTACTTTTTAATTCTCTGCCTTTTTCTTTTCTCTCTTTGGAATAAAGATAGTATCCACTGATACTTAATTTAGAAAACATCAATTGAAAAGGGAAAAGATAGAGTCAATCTTACGTTTCTCAGATAAATAGTTTTAAATAAAGTTTTAACAATTCCATCTTCAAAAATTACATTCTACTACTTGCTTGTTTTCGTAAGCTGCTTGTTCATGGATGGCTCACATGATTATTATTTATTTCAAGGTTTATGAGTCTAATAATAAATCATTTTCATGCATTTAGTGATCAATTGTTTGACTACTTGTTGCTGTTAATGTATCAATATTGATAGTAGTAGCTATTATTTTGAAAATTTTAATTGCTTTATAACCATCAATTTACTGAAATTTTAGATATAAAATACAATATGTAATTATTATTTTTCTCTTTTAATTATTGGATATTATATAACTAACAACCATTTGCAGTACTATTAAAAATTATTGGAAGGCTCGCCAATGCCCACACTACTATTACGACTTAGGGGTCTAGCACTTACCATTTATAGTAATAAGTTTACAATTTCACCACATGGTTACTTTTTATCCTTTTTTGGAATATTTGTTTTTAACCCTCTCTCTAAACTAAACTAAGCCAGTCTAACTGACTTTCTATCTCTAGTCCCAACTGCGTCAACTTCGTTTGCTCCAACCTCATCTACTCCAGCCTCATCTGCTTAACCTTAAGTTCAGATCTCCTGTCCAATATTAAGGTTTCTTATTGTGTCCAATAAATCTCAGCCATCCATTTATGTGGGGCCCGTAAAATAAATGGCTGAGATTTCATGAGACAGAATAAGACAGAGTAAAACTGGACAGAAGATCTGGACTCCTTAACCTTTGCCTTCATGTCCCTTCTCTTATGTACCTGCCCCAACCTCATCTACTCTCTTCCTTTCACTATTTCCTCCAAAACGTTTGCCTCACAACACACCTACTTTATCACCTCAACTTGCTCTAAGCTCATATACTCCAACCTCACCCCTCCTAGTTGCCCCAACCAGATATGTTTAGTTGCTTCCTCGAAAACAGCTACTCACAATGCACCTACTTCGTCACTTATTCACCTTAGCTTGCTCCTACAAAGGCTTCTAACATTCACTCCTAGAAACGAATATTGAGCAATAGTTCACTAATTGTACTTTAAGTTTTTCCCTCCTTCTGAACCTAGACATAGAGTGGTCTCCCAATCATTACATGTGCTCTGAAAGGTGTATTCAAGTCGAAGTAGTCCTTAGTTGACCTTTTTTTTATAAACACCCAATATGTCCTCCATTAAGAGCATAAGATCGTATACAATGGAAAAAAGTGAGATTGGAGGATGTGCTTCTTAAGAATAATAGCTTATTTGTCTTCAAATTTAGCTCCTCCTTTAGTGCTCATAGGTACTTAGGAATAGACCTTGGCATTTCAATAATATGCCACTCTCTTGCTAGCTATTATGAAATGGAATTTAGCTTCAAGAAATCATGTTTAAGCAAATCCCTCTTTGGCTTAACTTACACAATATTTTGTTAGAATATTGGATAACTATAGGTTTGAGTCATGTAGTCAGCTATATTGGAAATTTGATGGCTATAGATGAAGCTATAACATTAATGAAAAGAGTATGTTCCTCAAGAGTTTATGTGGTGGTTAATATAGGGAAAGTGCTTCCATATTCTATTCCTTTAGGGAGGCTAAATGATTTTGATGAGCTATATCAAGTTGAGGTGATAATTTCTTACCAACGAGGCCTCTTGTGCATTATTTTAGAAGATTATATAGATCTACTAGATAGGAGGAGTTTTGTTAAAGGTAACTAATTTAAATTAATTGAACTAAAAAATGTAACTGGCAATCCTCCTCTTTTTGTCATAAAATTAGCTAACACTGATATTGGTTCTCCTTAACTAAACCAGATTATCGATAAGGAAGGTTCCACTTTTGTTACTATTGTTTTGGAGCAATCTTAACCTATTCCTCATCCTTTGTAATGTCCTACTTGTGGTAGTACCTTGAGTGATATATCAATTATGGTTGGTGCTCTGAAGTTGATTCATATAATTGTGAACATTAAGAGTCACTTACAATTGATGTGATAGAAGTGAAAATCATGGCAATAGAGAGCAAGCTTAACTTTCGATTGGATCCTCCAACTAAATTTTACTCTAAACATCTATCGAATGATACAAATCCACTAACGGTGTTACTTCTAGTTTGGAATCCTCATATGGCTTTAAAACTAAGATTATGAGAAAATATAAGAGGAGGAACCTGGTGATATCCTAAGCTTCTCCTAAATCTTGATATAAACTTAATATATTATAATGTAAGGGCTTGAATAACCCCCAATAACTAGCAACTCCTTGTTGATTATTTGAAGGATTTGAACCCTTTTATATATTGTGTCTTTGAAACCAAGCTAAGACATAATGGAATAAACAAGACTAATTTTTTCCCATCAAATATAGCTCACTGTTACTAATCGTTATGCTCACAATTATAATAGAATTGTTGTTTCTTTTGAACCTAGTAAAGTAGGGGCTTTAAACTCTATAATCATATACCAAATCTCGCGTTTAGACATGGAAATGACTCAAGAAAGAAGATGTATTCATATATCCTTTATATATGGTTTTACATTGTTTTTCAGAGAGCTTCCCTATGGCAAAAGCTTGAGGAAATAATTGCTGATATAAATGGTCCTTGGATAGTGCTTTATGATTTCAATAGCACACTTTATCCTTTAGAAGTTTAAGGTAATTGTTCTTTAAGGAACCGGAAACATGACATGCTTAATTGCATAACTAGACACTTTTATACATACAGTAATAAACAATAAAGGAGATAGTTTATAAGAAAGAAGGTTAATAGAGATATGGTGAACATTCTCTAACTACATACTTTTCGTAAAAGTGTTGCAACAATTAAGAATCCTTTATTTTCTACTCTTCAATAGTTTTTAGTGGCCTTAACTTGAAAAAGATCAAGTACTTTCCTTTCATTTTTAAGAGTTATCTGACCAATGATTTTGAATTTGAAAATGTGATCTTAAAGGTGATGTCTCACCATTTTGATGGCCATAATTTGTATGAGGAAGCTACAAAAGATTAAAGAAGAACTCAAATTACTAAAAAAAGAGGAGGTATAATGACACTTAAGTTATTCTTATGTCAGTTAAAGATACGATAGAAAAGGTATAACAATTGCTCTATCAAGATCTTTTTAATATTTCAATACAATACGACAAAAAGAGGGCTTTATATGATTATATGTAAGCTGATAAGGTCAACTGTTCCTTTTTCAAGCAAAGATCGAGGCTTCAGTGGATTAAGCAAGGAGACAAGAATACTTTGTTTTTTTTTTAATTGTGCTTTCAATAAATAATTATAATAAAATTACTTCTCTTACAAGTTATAATGGGTCCATTATTTTATCCAATTCAAATCCTCTAGAGGCCACTTGTGACCATTTTAACAAATAACAAATTCCTTGGGTCCTCTTTAAATTGAGCTTCCTTATTTTAATTGTTGCAATCCTTTATCTATAATAAGATTTCTTCAATTCATGTAGATTTATTAATCAAACCTATTATTGATGTTGAAGTAGAGAGAACCCTATTTGGTTTTCATCTAAACAAGTTCTCGAGTCCTGATAGTCTAAATGCTATTTTCGTTTATAAATCATAGCATTTGTTGTAGCACTTAGTTACTGATACTATGTTAAAGTTCTTTAACAGTGGGTGCAAGATTAAAGGAATAAATTAAACCTTCATCACCCTAATGCCAAAGATTCTTAATCTTAGTACCTTGAAGGATTTTAGGCATATCTCTTGTGCCAATATAATTTACAAAATAATAGCAAAAATCTTTATTTCTAAGCTCAAATGTGTGCTTTAATCACTAATAATCCTCCTCAAAATGCCTTTATGTCTGAAAGATCAATTAGTGATAATGTGTTGTTAGTGTGAGAATTTTTCAAAAATTATAATAAGAAGTATTCCTTCAAGAGTTATGCCATCAAAGTATACTTCAACAAGGCCTATGACTCTATTGATTGGAGATTTATTATTAATGCTTTGTATGCATTTGGTTTTTCTCTAAGGTTTGTTTATAGGATCTCCCAATGCATTTCCATTGTGTCTTATAGTGTGTTAGTTAATGGTTAGCTTACTAGATTCTATAGTGATGCAAAAGGGCTCAAGTAAGGTGATCCTCTATCTCCCTACTTATTAACACTTGGTATGGAAGTCTTTTTAAGGCTTATGTGTTATGCTGTTAAATAGGAAAGGAGCTTTAAATATCATATTATGTAAGCAACTAAAATCTATAGAGCTTTTTACTGATGATCTATTGCTCTTATCTAGTACAAATTTTAACTTTATCAGTTCCTTAATGAATGCTTTGAGTTGCTTGAAAGAGTTATCTGGATTAAAAATGAATAAGGATAAAAGTTGTTTATTTTTATCTTCATCTACTGTAGATTATTGTCCTTAGATTGCTTATCTAACAAGAGTACAATAGAAGCAACTTCGATTTACCTATCTTGGAGTTCCTATTTCACATAAAAGGCCATCATATATGAAGTTCTTCTCACTTGTAGTTAAAATTCATAAGAGGATCTATAGTTAGTGTAACAAAAGCCTTACTTATACTGGTAGGTTCAATTAATAAATTCAACGTTAAATTCATTTCATATTTATTGGTCTTCATATATTATGTTTCTTAAGATTTTGATAACAACCATAAGATTTTGATAACTGGACAAGTGGATGGGAGCTATAAACCTAAGGTTAAATAGGAGATGGTATGTGATCGTGTCGTTCGAGCTTTAAAATTTATAAGCCCTCAAATACCGAAAGCACACGGGTCGCAATTGTAGTGTAAGAGGTGTCGATCCCATAAGGAGAGGGACTAATCTAATTCTATGTTATCTAAGGCTAAGGAAGTTGACATAATGAAAATAAAGTCCAAAAGAAAAGTAAATTCAAGAAATTGATTGGAAAGAGTTGTAATTTAGAAATTAACACAAAAAGAAATGAAATTTTTAGCAATGCAAAAACACAATGGAAATCAATCAAGAGAAATTAACCAAGTTATGAGAAAGGGGATTTTACCTATCATGAATGCTAACCTTGTCGATTATATGTTAATAGGGCATCAATTCTAGACGATCCTAGGGCTGACTACTTTCTCTCAAGTTATAACCATTAAACCCTAATTGGATTATGAAATTTGTAATCTCCCAATTAACAAAAGACTCACAATCCTAATTAGATCTAAAGCACTCTAATAAACTATCGGGTCTTACATTGGATCTCTCTCTATACAATTACCAATTTGATTAGTTACGGGTTCTATTGAACCATCTAACTCTCATTAATTCGATCCAATCATTTTTTATTCGGTTCACCCTCTCAATTTATTACTGAATTATGCAAGAAATGCAACAAATGATAATACCTAATTCAAATAACACAAAATCAACTCTGATAATATTAAATCAAAATAAAATCCCGAAGGAGAGTTTAAAAGAACTTCAATATTCCAAATCCTATTGTCATACTATCCTTCTCAATTCTATACATAAATAAAATCGAAATGAAAAGGAAATAACAACTTGGAATAGACGATGGAAGGCAGTGACATTGGAAAACCTCTTGATTCAGGAGGCACGTCGAGTCAGCTTCGTCTACCTCTTCTTCCTCTTCCTTCTTCTTCTTTCTCTCTCTCAGTATTATCTCTTTAGGGTTTCAAGTGTGGCTACACGAAAAAGCTACCTTTTCTGTTCACTTGTTGTTCTTTAAATAGTCTTTTATGTTTAGGTAACCTACGGTTTTTCTGGAGTCTGAAAGGTCCAAAAAGTCTCTCAAAACGTGAAGTTTGTAAGCGTTTGCGCATCTGCCCGACGTAGGCAACGATCGTGGCACACATCTGAGCCTTCTGTTGTGATTGTGGCATGCAGGCCATGATCGTGGGCCATTCTTAAAGCCTTTATCATGATCGTGGCATGCCTGACATGATCGTGGGCCTATGTTATGGCCCAAGTTTCCTCCGAAACTCCTCCGTTCTTCGATATTGACCCTGAAATACTAGCAAACACATCAAGGTACCTCAAAAACATAATATTTAAGCAATCTCAAATACTTGTACTAACCCATAAAACAATTAAAACACAAATAATTAATAAAATAACACAATTATAACCTAAACACATTCTAATTGATCGAATTAATGGCTAAACACATATACCTAAACACATTCTAAATGATCGAATTAATGGCTAAACACATATCAAACTATGCCCTAAAATATAATACAATTTACACTTATCACATCCCCACACTTAAGCATTTGCTTGTCCTTAAGCTAACAAAACAACAAAAAACACAAAATCACAAAGCACACAATGCAATAATGAGACAATTGTTTCAACTTCATGAAACAAATTTAACTCTAAACACAATCAATCAAGTCGTTCCAAATTATTAACATGCAAAATCTACATCTAGGAGCTCTGGACTAAATATACATATTAATCAAAACTTAAATGCCAAGTTTATTCACCCCTTCCAATTGTACTCAGCGTTCTTAACTAACTACTAGCTCTATTTATAACCTGAAGGCCAGCAGAATAGTTATTTATTTAAAATTTACAAACACTTTTCTTTTTTATTTTTTAATTAATGCCAACCTTGTTGCTATAGCTGCTTGTTTTCATGAAAAATATACTAGCAAAGCTATTTAGTCGAAGGACCTAAAATTATGAATGAATGTGACAACTTATAGGGTAATAAATTAATACTGAATCCTAATTAACTTGCATATTTTAGCCAAAGAACCCAGATCACTGATTTCGTGAGCTAATGACTCTTCACAACCTAATAGATTATGTTCAAAATTAAATTGATTTCATTTCATCTAAGCCATTGATACATTCACACAATTCACAATATGCAACCTAAACACACTAGCATAACAATAAGCCAAATTCACACTCAAAACAAAACACACAACCCTCCCCACACTTAAACAACACATTGTCCTCAATGTGAGAAGGAGATCAATAAGCAGCAATATACTTCTTTGCCAGGAGCTTCTCAAAGGGTACAATACTAACTCTTATATGAAATGTTACATTATTAAAATATACCTAGCAAAGGCTTATGATTTAGTGAGTTGGAGTTTCCTCTTAAGAGCATTAAAAGCAATAGGATACCCTATTGAATTTAGAGAATGGACAGAGGAGTGTGTTTTCATAGTTTCCTTTTCTATTTTGGTAAATGGTGAACCAACCAACCTGATAAGGACTAAGAAAGGCAAGGGGTTCCCCTCTCTTAAAATTTGTTTTATGCATGGAGGTCCTTTGAACTACTCTAGAAAGAAACAAAGCAAGCATCATCAAATTCCAATTCCATTATAGATTACAAAACTATCGCACCTTGCATTTGTAGATGACATACTATTATTTTGCAGGCATAAAAACACTTTATAAACCTTTTAATGGAAAAATGGAGAATTTTAAAGCAATGTATGGGTTGAGGTGTAACCTAAACAAGAGTTGTTTCCGCCACTCAGCTAATGGTAGAGAAGAAGTACCCTCTAAAGCAATGGAAATGGGACTAAAGCAAGATAGATTGCCTATCAAGTATCTAAGAGTGCCTATAACCTAGAAAAAGTTTGTGCTACTAACTCTAACCCTTTGATGGACTCCTTGAATAGGAAAATTAATCACTGGTGCAACAAATTCTTCAGTTATGGAGGTAGGCTCTAATTAGTACAAACCATCTTGAGTAATATGACAACTTACTGGATTAATTACCTAGCACTTCCCAATAGCATACTAAAGGAGATAGATAGAAAATTAAGGGAGTTCCTATGGGATGGTTCAAGCCATAACCATTATAAAGCCAAGGTGAGCTAGAGCAAGATATATCAACTAAAAACTAGGGTGGCCTGGGAATTTACTCAACTTGAATACTCAACAAGGTCTGCCTGGCAAAGAAATTATGGTGGTTATGCAGTTGGAAAGAGGAGTTATAGGTCAAATAGAAACATAATGTGTAAATTAAAGGGAATATTATATAGAGTTTAAACCAACTTAAAATATGTCGTGGGCTCTGAGGGAAATCTTGGGAGCTAGGTAATGGATGCATAACTTGGTAATTCATAGAATTGGTAACGGCTAATCAAATTTTGTCTAGTTTGACAACAGACATAAAAGAGGTCCTTTGTATAAATTAGATGACATCTAACATTTAAAACTTGTCATCAATCCCAATACAAAAGTGAGTAAGCTTATAAGAAACAACCAATGGAGATGGCCTTATCACTGCAGTAGAGGAGTGGAAATAATCATGAATAACCTACCACCTTGATAAGATTCAAACTAGTATCAAATTTACTAGAATGAAAATAGAGAAAGGACTTCAACTCTAAAACATGCAAAACATTTCTACAAAAAGGACCAACCAACAGTGTAAAGTGGAGGAACTTAGTTTGGGACAATGATGTCAACCCTTCACATGATTTCATCCTATGGCTTGGGATAGCTGGGAGAATAATAACAAAGAACATAATTAAGTTTATAATTTCCTCAAAACATTATGAGCTATACCATAAGCACCTCGAAATAATGGACCATATTATTGTCAATTACAGATATATTCATAACATTTGGAGAAGATTATAGGGAATACTCAGCACAAGGAAGACAGTCTATACATGGAATGAATTTGATAGAATGGGCATCATCTACCAAGATGGCAAGTAAAGCAGACTACAAAGTTTTGGAAATCAGCTTGGTGACTATGGTATACAATTTGTGGAAAGAGAGGAATAATAGACTATTCACGAAGGAGGCAAGAAGAAAGGAATAGATTTACCAGACCATTGTTCTCCAATGTAAACTTATCATTAAGAGAAATAGATCCAAAACTCTCTAAAAAATTGAAGGTTATATGGTTACTAGAGTAAGACCACTAATCTAACTTCTAACTTGGAATCTTTGAACCATTGTATCTTTTGTATCTATTATACAATTAGTCTTAGAAATGGTTGCATATATTTCT
>JAOTAX010000009.1:1161382-1174648 GCA_025629825.1 Erythroxylum guanchezii | reverse complement strand
CTCCATCCCCGCCCCGAATATAAATGGGGAAAAATCCCCATCCCCTACCCCGTTTATTCGGGGCAAAATGTGCCCCCGTACCCGCCCCGTTCGGGTCGGGGAATATCGGATCCCCATCGGGGCGGGGCTTTTTGCCATCCCTAAGTATGTAGCCTTTGATTAGAAATATGCCCTAGTCTTTTGTGCCATAAATTTTCTTAAGGTGAGGAAACATGACAGAGAAGTGAGGTGTTATCTGGGAATGATGTAGATAAGTGATAGAGACTATTGACTTGTTTAGCAAAACCAATCATCTTCATAATTTTGGTTTCCTGAATTTCATATGAATAAGGTGTAAAGATCGGTTGACGTGGATAAGAACTAGTAAGCTTGATGATTGAAGTTAAGTTAAATGAAAATATAGGCACAAAAAGCACATTGGTAAGAGTAATCGAAGAAATATTAACTGTTCTAATATGTGTGACAGGGACAAAGTTGCCAATTGGTAATCTAACAGTCAAGGAATCTACTGTTTTGTAGGCTGAAAAGAAATTTAAGGAACAAATGATGTGGTCAGTGATGCCAGAATCGAGGATCTATGTGGATGACCATAAACTAGAAAGCATGTTAGGTTTGGATGTACCTTTTTGATCAATGGAAAGTATATTGATCTGAGGTGTGCTAACTGATGATTTTCCTTTGGTATCTCCTTCTTTACGCAGAATCTGCATCAGTTGTGAATATTGCTCTAAAGTGAGGCTAAAGTTTGTATTATCTTGTCCTAACTCCTTAGAGAGTCAAGAATTTCCAATGTATGAGGAAAGGCAATCCTGGTAAGTCTCAACTTGATTGATTGTATTGAATTTGTTCTGATTGCTATCTCTGCTTGGATAATATGGTCTGACATTTGAAAACTTCGGGGGAAACCATGTTTTTTATAACATTTATTTTCCACATGATCAATGTTTACACATAAGGTTCAAATGGGTTTTCTATTCTGTTGGTAATTTCTCTTGGTGTCAGTTTTGTTAAAGAATACATGTGGTTCAATGATTGGTGAAGATAAAGTCTGTTGGGTGTTTAATTGTCTTTCATGCTGTGCTACCATAGCAAAAGCTCTTTTTATGTTGAGTAAATAGTCCATAAGCATAATATGAGACTTGATAGTGGTGTAAGAATTGTTTAACCCTTTTAAAAATCTAATAATACAGTCCCCTTCTTGATAATTTTTGAATGTAGCTAAAAATCACAGTTGCATTGAGGCTCACACTTGCATTTCGGCAAAGGTCTTAGGTTAAATAATTCATCCCATTGCATTTTAAGATGTGTGTAATAGTTATACACTGAAAGATTACCTCGTTTGTAACTATATATTTCTTTTTAGAGATCAAATATTCTAAAAGAGTTTGTTTGCGAAAACCTTCCTTCAAAATCTTTCCAAACTTCAATTACAGAATTAAACGAAATTACTCTTTGTGCAATTGAATATGTCACAGACCTTAATAACCATGACAACATCATTGTTTTGCATCTTTCCCAGTAAATGAACAAAGGATCTTCTCTGTGTGGTGCCGTGATAGACCCATCGATAAACTTGTGTTTGTTTTTTGATAGCAGGGCCATCCGGATAGATCTTGCCCATGAGTGATAGTTAGTACCTATCAAGAGAGAAGAGACAAGGACTAAAGACAGATTCTCATTGGGATGAAGATAAAAAGGACTAACTAGATGATCCTCTGGTCAGATTACATTTTGAGGGTGTGATTGATGATATGTTTGGTTGGTAGCAACACTAGCATATGAGGGACTTGGAGCTCCTGAACATAAGGGAGATGAAAGGAACAAAACGAAATAGAAAAAAGACAAAGAAAAAGATGGAGCAACAAAGAGAGAAGAGTATCGAGCTACTTAATGCTCTGGTACCATAATAAAAGATATAATAAAAGATAGTATTGGCTCAGCTCTTATTAAATGAATCCCAACCCTTTATATAGGTTGTTCAGTAACAGAAAAGATTCACTACTAGAATAAAAACAAGAAGAAGAAAAGAATGTGAGTTAAAAGTAATGGGGTTGGACTAAGGTGAATGGACTAGGCTATTAGCCCAGGGACATTGTCCTAAGCCCGAAATTAAAATGAGTTCTGATCCAACAGTAGTCAGCGGATTTTATCTCCTATGTTCTCCTCACACCCTCAATGACTCTGTCTAATTTTCAATGAAGTTGTAAAGGATTTGGTGTCCACTTCCCGAGATTAGATCACCTGTCTGATTTTTCCCTATCTTACTCTGTCCAAGAGTAAAACGATGTCGTTTGCGCTTAAAATTTGTGAAAGGCACGCGTAGACGTGTTTCTCTGTTCAAGTGATCTGACGTCAAAGCAAAGCCAAGCCGCTTTGCAAAGACGTGTTTCTTAAAAGCTTGTGACAGTGTTTATTATTTATGTAATTCATGACATATGCAGTACAGGATTACGATTATAATGGGTTTAATATAATTCATAAACATTATTCATTTTAGTCTACGCTATTTAGTGTATTCGTAATAATGTGGAATAATTTAATAATATGAATTATAATGTTTTTATAATTATAATTATTAATTAATTATTTATATTGCCATAATAATTTTATTAATCCTTTTGTTATATTTATTATTACAATTATTATGAAATTTGTTATAATTAGTAATTTTCTTCATTTTATTATGACCTTTATTATTGTGATTAATTTAAAATTGCTTAATAATTTTAATTATAATACTAATATTATTTTCCGAATTGAGTATATATACTTATTAATAAAATTCTTATTGATAATTTAAATTATATTTATTATTATTATTATTATTATTAAATTCCTTATTATGACTAAATGCATATATCTTAATTTATCCTATTATTATAAAATTGCCTGTTACAATTCATTTTCTTTTTATTATTATTAAATTTAGTATTCTTATTCATAGTTTATATACTTATAATAATAAATCTTATATATATTTTTATTGTAAATATAATTAATATTAGTATTATTCTTATTATTAAATCCCTTTTTATTGAAGTTATTAGATCTATTATATTCGATATGATTTTAATTTAATTAAATATATTAATTTCTATTATTATTATTATGAAATTTTTTATTATTACTAATTTTCTTCTTATTATTATTGACTTTATAATTCTTAATAATTTAACTATTCTTATAATTCATAATTATTGTTATTATTTTTTCTGAGTGGAGTATATATACTTATTATTATAAATCTTAAACATTTTTTACAAACGGATTATTATTAATATTAGTATTATTATTAATATTAAATTCCTTGTTATTATTTATGTTATTATTAATATTGTTTATTATTATGTCTAATTATTAGTAATATAAGTTATATTATTATATAACTTGTATTTATTATTGTCCAATTTTATGATTTGTATCATTATTATTATGATTTTTATTGTTATTATTATTATTATTACTATTATTATTATTAATATGTAATTTGTATTTATTATTATTAAAAATTATTATGATAATTATTAATTTCAAGTTGTTATTATTATTATCTAAATCATATTATTATTATTATTATTATTATTATTATTATTATTATTATTATTAAATTAAAACAACCGCGTTACGGACGTTTCGTAACTGACAAACGCACTCGTGTAAAATCCGACACTTGAATGGTTAAGTGCACATCCTGCGTGTAACAATTTAAGACCGTCTCCTCTTCGTCCATGTGTTTCTACAACATATCCTGTCTCTCTGCTTCACGTTCACTTTGTGTACACCATTTCCTTTCCTCCTTCCACTTTGCAACCATATTACGCAATAAGGTGAAAATTTTCTATATCCTCATTTGGGCTTTGATATTTGATACATTAGATCAATCAACAACTAAGAACGACCCAACATGGCTTTGCATGTTAGCAATGCATGTTTCTGTGTTTTCAGCCAGAGGAGTAGATTTCAGAGAGTTAAAGCTATTGCTTCTGAAGATATTGCTCCTTCGAAAACTGTGGAGGACAAGGTTAAGTTAGGAGGGTCTGATCTGAAGGTGACCAAGATTGGAATTGGCGCTTGGTCCTGGGGTGATACTAGCTACTGGAACAACTTTGACTGGGATGGTAAGCTTCGGACGTTTTCAATTTCGTATGTGATAGCAAATTAGGGATGAACAACTCCTCAAGTGTAAATTAAGTTCTTAGGTTATGCGTGCATGGACTGCTAATTTAGGAAGCCTTCTCCAGGGAGTTAATACTCCAAAACAGTTTATCCATGTTTGTGGTTAGTTCTGTATATAGGATGGTTGTACATCCAATTGATTTTTAATCATGTTAGCTATGAACGTGAAAATTTGGATTATTCAATTTTCATACGATTTCTTACATACCAGATTTAGTTTTTTTTTTTTTTTTTTGCGGCTACAACTGAAGCTACAGTATTACTTTTTGTTCTTTCCCCTGTCTCTCATCTGCAAATGAAGCTACATGTTACTTTGTGTTCTTTCCTTTGTGTCTTTGTCTTCTTTTTCTCCAACTCTATTGGTGCATACTAAAAATTCCTATTTTTTGACAATAATGTCAGACAGGAAAATGAAGGCTGCCAAGGCTGCTTTTGATACCAGTATTGATTGTGGCATAACCTTCATCGACACAGCTGAAGTTTATGGATCTAGGGTGAGAAATTGAAGCTATGTTTCCTTCATATCTGTTTCTCATAGAGCAACATCAAAGTGTCACTAAAACACTTCCATTCTCAACTGTTTACAGTTCTCATTAGGTGCCATAAACTCCGAAACTCTTCTGGGCCAGTATGTTCTCAAAACTTTTCGTGTTTATGGCATATAGTAAAGAATATTGTAAATTTGATTATAATCTTTGTTTTATTTTCTTTGTTATGTAATTTAATTGTTTCTTGAAGATTCATCAAGGAAAGGAAAGAAAAAGATCCGGAAGTAGAGGTCGCTGTTGCAACTAAATTTGCAGCTTTGCCATGGAGGCTGGGACGTCAGAGTGTTCTTACTGCCCTTAAGGATTCTCTCTGTCGTCTTGGACTCTCTTCAGTAGATCTCTATCAACTCCACTGGTATGCACTTTACCAGCTTATGAGATGCTCCTGTCTGATTTTGCAGAGGACGATTTACTCACAAACTTTTTGTGCTGGTCTACAGGCCTGGGGTATGGGGAAATGAAGGTGGTTCATTTCTTGCAACCTTCTTTTACCTGGGAATGGATGCATGGAACTGATAAAACCAATTTTCAATTTGTCGATCTCAATCAATTCAGATTGCATTGAAGCTTTGGTTCATTGAAGGTTCATTTTCAGGGTATATTGATGGTCTTGGGGATGCTGTCGAGAAGGGCCTGGTAAAAGCTGTTGGTGTTTCAAACTACAGCGGTAATTCTCATTGTACTAGTTGCAAAAATCAAAATAAAGAGAAACCTTCAAACACAATGCCAATTTCATATATTGACTTGGATTCCTCTTCAACATAGAGAGTCGGCTTCGTGATGCATATGAAAAGCTTAAAAAGAGAGGCATCCCACTTGCTTCAAACCAAGTAAATTATAGCCTCATATATAGGGCGCCAGAGGAGAATGGTGTGAAGGCAGCTTGTGATGAGCTTGGTATCACTTTGATTGCCTATTCTCCAATTGCTCAAGGTGAAATCCTTATTAGTACTTTTTTCATGCTCTAACATCTCTGCAGTTACAAATTTTTATATTAAGGAATTCCTGTCAAAAGTAGTGATTTTCTTGTACATGTGTAAAAATGTGGTGCTCTAACATGGTGTCCTGAAGTTCAGTATTTAAGTGTAACCAGCCTATTTTAACTTCTAACATGCAACAAGTAGGTCTTTCTTTCTCTTTCTTCTGTCTTGTGCCATCAGAGGTATTCCAAAGTGGAAATTCTCCTCCCTTTTTGTTAATTCCATGTTTTCCATCCATGGGCTTGCAATGAAAGTGTTCCATGTCTAGTTTTGAGAATTTTAGGAAGTTTACACTGGTCTTAGTTGCTGGTAAGCAACACTATGCGGCTGATTATATGACATTGAAAAATGTTATGGCATTATGTAATAGTTAAAAGTATCTGTCCCTGGTAATTTTATTATTCAGGTCTGTCAAAAGATGTTTTGTGAGATGATTCATGTTCAAGTAGAGCTTAAGTATGTCTTAAATATGGAAGTATTCAGCATAGTTGTTTCTAGCTAAGCATAAAGGGGCAAGACGCATAACTTCATATGTTGTTTATGGAACTAGCTGCTTAGCTGCACTTGATACACCTTCTCCACAATACAGGGTCATGGGGAGCTTGGTGTATTATCTTTCTAATTGTTGTTTCTATGCTGTGGAGCTGATAAATTGTGCCCCAAACTTCCTTTGTACTTGTACAGGTGCTCTCACAGGAAAGTATACACCAGGAAATCCACCTACAGGTCCTCGAGGCCGGATATATACTCCTGAATTTTTGACTAAGGTAGGATAAACTCAAGTTGTAAGAGTATAGAACTCTACTTTCCTAACTATGCGTATGCTCTACAGCTTCAGCCTCTGATAAACAGGATTAAGGAGCTAGGGGAGAACTATGGAAAAACTGCTACTCAGGTTTTATTCTTCTCTTAGACTTCATCTAGCATGCTTGCAGTTAATATTGTCAAGTGCTTGTTACATCAATGCTTTATGGAGCAACTTAGCAAAAGCAAGTTGTGAATGCTTTTGTAATGCAGGTCGCCCTGAATTGGCTGATAGCACAGGAAAATGTTGTTCCAATTCCAGGAGCTAAGAATGCAGAACAGGCCAAAGAATTTGCAGGTGCACTTGGATGGAGACTAACAAGTGAGGAGGTTAAGGAACTTCGGTCCTTGGCATCAGAAATTCCACCTGTTGTTGGCTTTCCTGTGGAGAAATTGTAAATTGTCGAGAAGCGATACTGAGACGTTAATGTTGATCTAATCCAACCATTGTGAGATGCCTTTATCCACTGCATGGACTTCCACTCCTTTAAGATTGTTTCATACGGCCGAAATGGTCCTTTCATCGATCTAATCTTTGACAAATTATGTATGCCAAAAACAATCTTTTACTTCAAGTGACATTAATTTTCTGCAAATAGAAGAATAAGAAGCATTTGCCATGGCCTTTCTTGGCTTCTTAGAAGTTACTAATTCATTTATGTATTTTTTATTACGATTTATCACTTGGAGATTGGAACCCAAGGATCTTTGAAGGTTCATAACATGATGCCAGACTAGATGCCCTTCAAAAATCTTGAGCTAGCTAATAGCAATATCTGAAATAGGGCCATAAAGGGGGTGTAACACACATTTGGTGCATGACGTTGATTGTTGGTGAGGCCCTTTGTTCGTTGCCTTGAGACTACCTGGTATACATCTCCTAAAAATGAGGCACGCCACCAGTAGGCAGTACTCTCTTAATATAACACCTCCTATGCTCTTGCAGTTGCCTTGTTTGAGAAGATGAGGCTGATTTATACCTAATAATACTACTCGAGGCATATCACCTCCAGCTTCAACAAATGGCTTAGCAGCAATATCGTCAATCTCGTAAGCATTTAAAAGAGATGTCTCCTGTCCTGTGCATGACAAGATTCCAGAAATCGAACATAGCAATTTTGTTAGAATTGTTAAAATGAAAAAGGACTAATTGCACGAGTCAACTAAATGAAACATCCATTGCATTATCTTCTTCCCTAATTACAACTAGGTTTTTGTGCTTGAAAGGCACAATATGAGGATGGTGAACTTTTCATCATAACTGAGAAGGCTGTCTACATATAAATGACACTCCATCGCCCATTGCCCTCCAGTAGAAGATCGATCTTCTTCTCACGCAACTTATGCATAGTAATTTAAACTTGATTTCTTCTTTGCTTGCACTTGGATAATTCCTTCATTAAAGTCCTCGTGATTCACCTGGTTTCAGGTCCCATCAGTAAATTGTTTTTGAATTCAGGCCCATAACAAGGCATGAGTTAAATTGTAATGCCACTAGTGCCATGGGTTACCCAAGTGGAAGACAAATCAAAAAGAACCAAAAATACCTAATCAAAACCATCAGCCACATAACATGAATTTGTCTTGGAGAAGATGAAACAGGTAGCTAAAAGTTATCGCTAACAGTGATACATTTATACCACTAGTCCGTGAGAATGCACAATTAAGTTGTAAAGAGAGAATGAAAAAGTGAAAGAGGGAACCTCTGTGGCATCACGGCGAAGAGCTAACATTCCAGCCTCTACACAAACAGCCTTCAGCTGTGCCCCATTGAAATCATCAGTTGACCGAGCCAATTCCTCAAAATTAACATCAGGATGAACATTCATTTTTCTAGAGTGGATCTACAATATCAGCAGAATTTATGTTGGAACCGAAGAGGGAAAAAAAACCTAGAGAAAATAGTTTTAGTCACAAAACCTGCAAAATACGGGCCCTTGCTTCCTCAGTTGGATGTGGGAACTCAATTTTACGATCCAATCGTCCAGAACGCATAAGGGCAGGATCAAGAATATCAGCTCGATTTGTTGCTGCAACCACCTAAAATTCATACTAAATTTTAAGACTCATATTGTTCAACAGAGGCACAAAAATACACTTTAAGCATCATTTTGAAACAGTCCTAAACCAGAACCTTCTATAAATGCTCCTAATAAGAGACGCAGCTAATGCCATGCAACATCATTGATTAACCAAACCTTAATTCTCTCATCACTGCTAAAGCCATCAAGCTGATTGAGCAACTCCAACATGGTTCTCTGCACCTCCCTATCTCCACTGACTTCACTGCTCACAAGAGCAAACTATTTCACCAGCCAAGGTATAAAACTGTGTATGTGCCATACTCTTAACATCAAAACAAATTGAATACTCAATGATTGAAGAACTGATACCTGTCAAATCTCTTCGTTCCAATCGCATCTATTTCATCAATAAAAATGATGCAGGGAGACTTTTCTTTTGCAAGCTGAAATGCATCACGAACAAGTTTGGCTCCATCTCCTATAAACATCTGCACAGGAACTAACTTCCCTTACACTTTGATGGGCCAAGAAAGGAGAAAATACAAGCAAAAACATTTACAAAGACATATCATTTGTAGAATGAAAAACTCAAGAGTTTCCATCTCAAAGAAAGCAAGTACAGAGACAGTACAACATAAAATACAATCTCGTAGAACGCTAGATTGTTTTAGAAAAGATATATCTTAAACAAGAAATAACAAGAATCTTCAAGATGAGCAATTAGAACGAGCATTCAATCTCAATTTTCAATAAGCAGATAATGAAGTAAAAGAATGGGATATGAAAGGGTAGTAAGCAACCTGTCAACAGAGTTAGTATACAAAATTATCATACCTGCACAAGTTGTGGACCTGCCAGCTTAAGAAAAGTGGCATTTGTTTGTGCAGCACAAGCACGAGCCATTAATGTCTTTCCAGTTCCAGGTGGTCCATATAAGAGGACACCCTTGGGTGGACGAATACCCAACTTTTGAAATCGTTCTTTGTGAGTCATGGGCAATACAATAGCCTCAACCAGTTCTTGGATCTGTTTGAACGAAAAATATGAACATCATAGGCATCGAACTTATACCATAGAGCATATGGGACAGCGTCGATCTACCTGTTTCTCCAAGCCTCCAATGTCATTGTAGTCTTCAGTGGGTTTCTCATCAACCTCCATGGCCTTCACCCGTGAGTCATACTCTGAAGGCAGAGTATCCAATATCAAGTAGCTGTCCTTGTTGACTCCAACTAGATCCCCAGGCTTCAACTTATCAGGGTCAACAAGACCAACAACAGGCAGGAAAATGGTCTACATCAAACGTTAACATAAATAAGTCGGTGTAAATAATCAAAAGTGGATTGGGGGGCAGAGAACTGTTTTGAACCAAAAACGAAACATAATAAGCAAGAACGCAGAGTAAGACTGGTCACCTGACGAGTAGATGTTTTGAGTACAACGCATTTACCTTTCCTCTGAGAGTCAAGGTCAATGTTTGCACCATCTTCCTCAGCCTCATCTCCAGGATTCATTTCCAAAATCTAGATTAACAAAAATAGAAACATAGCATGAAGCTTTACTGCTACATTGTTAGTAGTTAGAATGCTGACACAATTAACAGAACAGAACATTGAGAAGAATGCAAAAATAATTTTAGGGAGACAAAGGTGTGTGAACAAAGCTACCTCAACAATATTACCAACAAGGTAAGGGAGTTGCTTATTCAGTTTAATTTTCTCCTGATTCTCCTTGATCTTCTCCTTTAAGGAATCGAGTTCCAGATTGGTCCTCTGCAACTCCTCCTTTCGAACACGAATCTCAGTATCAAGGAGGCGAGAAGCCAAAACAATGTCTTCAGTAGTCATAGACGAAAACTGGTCGTCTTCAAAGCTAGTGTCCTCCACCATTGCCGATGCCATTTTAATTAAATTATTATTTCACCTCTGGAACTGTAAATCAAAATCAAATTCCACCCAGAACCAAAAGAGAAGAAAACCTAAACGATTATCAAGTTGTGCCAAGACAGTATCGAAGAGAGATTTTCTCGAGATAGTAATATAACTTACCGGACCAGAGAAAAAGAGAAGAGGAAGAGACGGCCGGGCAATTGCTGAAATCGATACCAAACCTGTATGCTCGGGCTAACTTATACACCTTTTATTGATCAAATTATCATATATTAATTATTATATAATTTTAAACCGTACGAAACATAAATAAAAATATACTTAATTAAATATTTTATATGAATTATAATATAAATAAATTAATATCAAAAATAAATATTTAAATATATAAAAATTTAAATAATATTATATGATTATCAAAATAATTGTTAAAATGAGTTTGTAGATATTATGAAAATTAGTTGTAAAATATAAGAGCAAAAAAGACTAAAAAATAGGTTCATTAATTAATCTAAAAATTTATTGAACAAGCGATTTTTTTAAAAGCTCCAAATTTGAACTTCTTAAAATGTTATATTTTAGTTTCTGAAAAAGTTATTTCTATTTAAAAAAGTGCTTTTAGATTTTACGACCAAACGCTCATTTTTTTAAAAAATAGCTTTTGCGGTAGAAAAAAATAATTTTTTACCTTCCAAAAGCTTAACCAAACAATCACTCAAAACTCTTCATAATTAAAATTCTTTACCTTTTTTTTGTTTTTTTGGGTAAAAGATAAAACACTCCCCTTACTTGAAAATTTGGAATAATCCTTGTAATTTAGGATTCTCGGGAAAAAAAAAAGTTCCTCTTATTTTACATTTAAGAAAAAAAACCTTCAATAGTTGAATTTCGTTAAAAATTAATAGAAGTTGTGATGTGCCAATATTAAGCCACGTGGATCTATTAAAACATATTGACATAGCCTAAACATGTCGCATGTACCAATTGTCTGACTCAAAAATTGGACCTACCTTAATTGATCCCACCTGACCTTCCTAACTTAATTTTCCAACCCACTCATCTGATTTTTTCAAATCAATTCTCTCAAATCCTTAAACTAAACATACGAAACATATATAATCTTTGACAGTTCTAGGCGGTAACAAAAAACGCAGGCGAAAGCGACAACGATTTAAGTGGTAGGTGTTAGACCCCTAAGTCTAGACTGTGGGATCGTGCAAGTGTTAGCGAGTGTTAGAGAGCCTTGACCAATGCTTAGCACGCAAGTCGGCACGAAAAAGACGTGTTGACGAGAGAACAAGGCAAAGTCTTGCAAGTAGGCAAGCAAAACCCGAGGAACTTGCAAAGTAGGCAAGGGATGCGAGAAGTATCGACGTAGATCTCGAGAGTAGGCGCGATTTAATATGTATGGGCACGCGTAGGCGTGCATTGGTGGAAATCTTCGAAGAGACGTGAGATTCGGTTGCGAGGCCGCGCGAAATTGGAAAACTAAGTCATACGAGACTCGAGGGCGTGCGAGAAGGCGCAAAGGCATGTAAGACCCCATGAGGATGCGCGAAGGCATACGAGCGCGGCGAGGCGCTTAAGTACTTGACTTCTGTGAGACAAGTCGAAGGTATGTGAACTGTGCGAGGTTTTATGCTAACTCGGTTTGTGACTTGTACTTAGTCATGGAGCGATGAGACCACACCATGAGTGAGCTTGATCATGGAAGATGGACTTATCCATGGACGTGCATTGATGGACTTATGTGCGGATAGGCTGTGGTGAAGACACATCAGTAGTGATGTGGCAACTGTGGATGATGTGGCACATAATGACGTGGCGGATGAGATCACAAGTGGATGAACATCATCTTTAAGAGATGAAGATCAAGGGGAAGGATCATTTGAAGATAGAAGAGATCTTCGTGGATAAGGATAATCTTTCCTAGATAGGGTATAATCTTTTAAATGTGATGTAACTTAATCCTATAAGATAAGAAATGATAAGATTGTGATCTTTGTTAGTAGAGTTCTACTAGGATTCATAGTCATCTAGAAGAGCCTATAAATAACTCTTTAGCGTTGAGACCTATTCAGTATTCACTCTTGGGGAGAAATCACTCAGAGGAGAGAGCTTTGAGAGTTGAGAGCTTTTGGGGGAAAGTTCTCATTGTAAGGGCTTCGAGTAGGGAGTTCTTTGGGTGCTTCGAGGAGGAGATACTCGTGTCTTTTGTTAACATTTTGTTAAGAGTTAATGAAAGAGGTAGCTTCGGCTACATTTAAAAATCTCGTGTTGCTTTCTTTACTTTATTACACTCGTGTTCTTTTTGTGTGTGAGGGAAACACTTAAACACTTGTGTGCATGTGAGGTGTTCGAGAGCTAACAGAATTGTTCGGCGACATTCACATGAGAAGGTTGAATCTTGCTTAAGCGGACCTAAGCGGGATTGTCACACGAAGGCGGGGGCGACTTGCGGTAGAAGTTTGAGTCCGAAGAAAACCTTTATGACAGTAAGGACACAGGTAGTGAAGGAGACGACCAGGCTGTTGGCCCCTGAATTTTTTTTTCTTTATTATTTGACTGAGCATGATTATAGTTTTGGAGTCTTATAAGATTTTCGTGTTTTGGGATTAATTAGCATGTTAGTATTAAGGAGATTAAGTGACATGAGTTAATTAAAATTAAGATGAAGGGTTAAGTTACACTAATGGCATTTTGGGCATGTCACTTAAAGAGGTAAGAATCTAGGCTTTTCATTAAGGGTAAGATGGACATTTTAGCTGTAATAAGAGTATAAAAGGGGAAAGAAAGGCTTGTCTTAGAGAGAAGAAGAAGAAGAAACAAAAATTGGAGGGAGAAG
>JAOTAX010000009.1:1138309-1152917 GCA_025629825.1 Erythroxylum guanchezii | reverse complement strand
TTTCTTACCAATTCTATACATTTTATTATTATCAAAACATTAAGGAATTTATTTTGTCAACCACCATTGGTCCAACACTATCTATCTTATATAACAATTACGCACTTAGGACATCACTCGAGACAAAATGTATTCGTAAAGATGCACAACTATTATATAGGTATCTATTAAATGCATGTCTACATATGTAACAATCACTTACTACCTTTTAAAGGCACTCTCAAATTTATGTAGACATTACAAATTTAACTTAAGATAAAAGATAAATAGAAAAAATATGTATTTTTTTAGGCCTATATGTTGATGAGTATATAACGACATAAAACAAAAAAAAAGCAATACACTTGTAACAATTTCTAATAATCCAAATTTCTTATGAATAGAAATTGAATTAAGTATTAGAGTGCTAATATTAGAAACAATTTGATATTGTTTAGAAGAGTTCATTGACCAATGGAATAGGTCTATAGTTGCACGTGGTCAAGGACCAAAGGCATAAGTCTAACCTTTTCATTTACTGTCCATGGCTTCACATCCTGACACTAATAAGTTGTTTAGGAGTGGGATAGCATAATGTGATAGAGTTCAACACTGAAAAAAGGTTGAAAATTTAGAAGAAATTGCACAATAACTATGCATTTCGAGCATGAAGATGTTGGTTTTAGATTGTCTAACCAGATGGAATTCAAAATTCAAAATGTTGGAGACAGTAACCAAGTCTATTAAGGTGTTCATCATGATGAGATAAAGAGATTCTCAATATCTTTACTTACTGACAAAAGAGTAATAGGAGTTAGCCAAAGCAATTTATGTGAAGTTGGAAATATTTTATAATGCTACTAAGTTGTTCTTAGGAACAAAATATCTAACTTCACATAGTTGCTTTAGTAGTATGTGCGAGATCAAGAAAGTTATATTTGATTGGATATTTAATTCTAATAAGGTTATCCTAGTTATGGCAGAGTAAATGACGGAGAAACTCAATTCTTACTGTTATATGATTGTATAAATTGTGGCAATCATTTCATGTTAGACTTAAGATATAAGAAGGAGGGGGTTTCTTTTTATTATGAAATATTGTAAGGCGATCAGACTTAAGAGCATATTGATGTCATTAAACAATTTTGATATGATTTGTTAAATGATTATCAACTAAGATTAGAAAAAATCAAGGATGCAGTTGTTTAACTATAGCTTTAAGTTCAAATTCAGATTTAGCTTTAACTTAGACCAATGTAAAACCTACATTTGCAAAATTCATCAAAGAAAAAGAAACGCTAGGAATTTTTACAATAGGGTGGAGTTATACAACTATTTAGAGGTAAATATTATAACCAAAGTTAAAGGTTTAGAGTTCAGTGTATTGCAAGACTCGATAGTATTTTGGAGATACTATAGTGAAATAACTATAGAAATGTTTTCTTGATCATGCAAACAATTGTATGAGATCTCTTAGCAATTCTAGTTTTTGCTATTGCTTTAGAGTCTATTTTTAGCACTAACAATTGGATAATTAGACTTCATCATGTTTGAATTCATCCTAATATTGTGGAAGCCCTCATGTGTGCCCAAAGTTAGTTAAATGATGAAGATATTGAGGGTAAACTATACACTTTATGATATATTAATTTTTTATCATAATAAATTTATCAATTATAAATTGTAATATCTTATATTTTCTTTTTATATTAGCATAAGTATTGGTATACATACTAATCATTCATCTAAAATTTTCTTCAAAAAAAACTCAATGATGAATGTATATTTGTTGATTATCGTGTGTTGAATATTCATCTAATAGAATTATTACACAATTGGGTATAATTTACATAATAATGTTTCTACATGTAAATGAAATGGTGCAAACTATTGATGATTCAGATTATAACAATTAACTTTTCCCTTCCTCAACTGCAAATTTGTTATCTTTAATCTTTGTTTCTTGATTTACTTATTTTTCTTATGATTGCTTTGGTTTTTTACAATTGAAGATATAATTATTTACTTTTAAGCAAGTTCTAAATTATTACCTCTACCTATTTACGATGCTTTAGTCTCCATTCTCTAGATATAATTGATAATTTCTTTTGAATTTTTGAAAATATTATTATTACACAATTTGAATAATATTAACACTATGACCCTCTTTTATTTTGATAATAAAATAATTTTTACAATATTATTGTGATATTTGTTGCATAAGCAGACTCATAAAATGAACCAAACACCTTTTTATTAATTTGGATTTTAGAAAAAATATATATTAAATTTTTTAAAGCAAATAGATTTTAAAAGACTAATGACCAATAAAAATAATAATTTAAACCAACATTAATTTTTTAAAAATTAAACCTGAAAATGTATATATTGTCAAAAGCAAGACATTAGACCTAACAATTTTAATAAAAATAGGTTTTTAGATAACAAAATATATTATAAAATTTTTAAACAATCATTTTTAAAAATTTAAATTATTTATTATTTTAATTAGAAAAAAGCCTACTGAGCTTAATCAAATTTTAGGTTAGAGAAGCCTGATTAGGCTCGGATTTGAGCTTTTAGCCCTGATGCTTGAGCTACCTATCCTAAGGCTCGATTAAGCCTCGAGCCTCAAGACAAGCTTAGACCTGATCATTATCTAGCCTGAGCCTAGCCTAGCCTACTTCTATAATTAGTTATAACAATCTCATATTAAATTAGTAATGAACTATATGATCTCCAAAAATGCATCAACACCAAAGAATACCCGTGTCCCCAATCAAACCCTTTCCGTTAATTCATGAATAAAACCACAACCCTTAATACATAATGTCATTTTGCAAACCAAATCTATTAATATCCCCCGTCAAAGTTTCACCAACCACTAGCATCAACCATTATAAATTCAAACATAAAACAAGTATATATAAGATCAACGGAAAAATAATCCAAGAAAAATATGGTTAACAACATAAGATGTCAAGAAAACTTAATCAACTTAAAGAGTATCAATGCAACCAAACCCATTGCGAAATTTAGAAATGTTAACCTTAGAGTTAGCCTCATCCCATATCAATTCATCAACAACCCTAAATTTCAGACAAGTGACATCTAAGAAAAATATAATTCAAGTTAATAATGGCAAACCAATCAACGTAAGTAAAAATAAAACTATGGTATGTCAATGTAAATCCATCATTAACAAAAGTCATCAACAATTAATTCAAATATAACCTTAAACTTGAATTCAAGTTATGATTCATCCATAACAGTCCCCAAAACCTCTGCGTGGTGGATATCTAACCAACTAAAACCATAATTCATAGAATTCATCTTCAGGAAATTCATAATTATATGGAACATAAATTTTATGTTAAGGAGTATACCTTGAATTCATATAAGAAGATATGAAAAAAAATTGCAAGAAACTTGCAAAAATTCAACTAAGCTTAAGTTGTAGATATAGGGACTTTCTTCTTTAACAATAATGCGCTTAACTCAAAATTTTATTATTTGGTGGGTGAAACTAATGTGGACAGTGAGTTAGGTGAGGCAAAATTCGCTAGGGAGATTATGGATCCTAATAGCTAGGGTCTATATTATATTAATTATATCTATGAATTCTTATAATAGGTTTCACTTTTAACTTAGAAAGATTGTGGCTTCTAATAACAAGGAACTCATTCAAACCTCATTATTTATGGTGTGACCTAGGTTATATAGAACCTTCTATGATTACTACCTCAATCTTATATATGAATTCGATGGCTAAATCTTTTTTATTCATTTCTTCAATCTAATATAATATAAAAGCATAAACAAATCCTAAGGCCATTTAATTTTTCATTAGACAAATTGAAATCAACTCAAAACATACCATCTAGATTTATATCCCAATTAGTTCATAATAAAATATGGAAATTAAACTAATAATCAACATTAAAGAACATGAAAAAAGTTGTACTCATGACTTGTTCCTTGAAAGTTATTAATGAATCTTAATTGATCTTCTAAACCAATGTTTCAGTTTTTTGAAAACTCTCTTTATGTCAAACCCCCCTTCCCTTCCTTAAGAAAAAAATCTACCTCTCTTTTTAAAATATCATACCCTAAATTTTTGTCCAAAATAGTTATAACATAAGACTATATTTACTCCTACGTTATTTAAGTTGCCTTTCTAAAAATTTTAAGTAATAATTCACTGCCAATATAAGGAAAGGCATGGGTGCAAGTTACCACCTGTATTGGATAGCATAGGTTGAATACGATGGGAAGGATTAGAAACATAAAGAAATAAAAAGCTCTCACTTTGGAAATGGCAAGAACACAAGTGCATATTAGTATCATGTCACTTCAGTAAAAATCTCTTCGAAAAATAGAATATGGCAAATTTGAACACCAAGGTCAATATGTGACTGCATGTGTTCCTCCTCCTTAAAATTTTCAAAATTGTTACAAAGTGACTAAAATCTTCTCCAAATTCATTCATTTTCCTTTGTGAGGCTGAAATAAAAATTGCATCAAAATATAAGTTATTTGAAGTACCAAATCTTATGAAAACTTGAAAATATAAGTATAATACTCTAAAAAGATGCTAACATGTTGAAAATATAAGTATAATACTCTAAAAAGATGCTAACATGTAGTCTATCTAGCACCCACAAAAGTGTCGTAAAAAGGAAAGTGGGATACATCAAGGGTGTTGTTTCCTAATGGCAACCAAGAGGGGGGTTGCATAAGGTGGATTCAAAGAACTAACTATTACAGTAGTTATTTATAGAGCACTAGTTAACCACTATAGCATTTTTGTCAACTAGTATGCATTAAAAGCTCTAGATTTACTAGCTGTAAGAATACTAGTCATCCATTATTGGTTGACAATGTGCCTATACATTAACCATTGTTATAGCAAACTAACGGTACATCAACTTTAACCTACATTAATCCATCACTAGCCCATATAGGTCAACCAATCATCTTAAAAACATGATTTTTAGCATCTTTAAATGCTTAAATTACTCATTGTAATTATGAATTAAACTTCTCAAAAAGCTCTCCAAACTTTGTTTAAAAGATCAAGAGGCTTTTATATTAAGAATAAAAGTTTTAATGTCTCTTTATGAATGGAAAGACTTGTATAATCAAGTGAAGTAAAAAATTTATGTATGGTGAGTCTTTTAGAACATTAAAAACAAACAAGATAAGCTTTCAATAAGTAATACATAAAATAACCTCAATGTATCTTAATCTTCTTCTTGACTTGATCTTGAAATTGAAGATTGCAAATTCATCTTTTCTTTCATAATCCTTCCCATAAACAACATTAAACTCATTAGTAGTATTTATGTTTTGTTAGCATCAAAACATTGATTGGAACCTTCATTTTTTAAACAAAAAAGCCTCCCCATAAATTACTCAAGTAAGGATATTACTAGGCAACGCAATGAAAGGGTACCTAGCTAGGATTATGCAAAAAAAACAAAACACGTGTTAGCGAAACTAAGATCAGCAGCACCATAATTATATAACTAATTATATGCACATCTCTAACCTCATAACTTTGGTATAAAAAGATTATGGGAATATTCCACTTTACACCAAATTTGGTGTAATGATTAGAGATGGCCTTAGACTCTTTTCCCTTAACAATGCATCAAATTCAGTTTGGAAGCCAAGGTCTACCCTACCATCACTGCTAGAACCGTAGATCAATTTTTGAGGGCCAATATAATGAGTTGCTATAGTGTCCCTTTGGCTATCATTATAGACAATAGTTCGAAGCTTAATAACAAAGGACTTTCGCAATTCTGTAACCAAATTAAGATCAAGAATGTTTCCCGTTAGTCACACAGTCACAAACCAATGGTTTGGCAAAAGTCACAAACAAAACTATCCTCTAAGTTATGCAAACTAGGGTAGAAAAGTTTTAATGGAACTTGGGTACGTATATCAAACCCGCTCTATACCTTGGGTATATTGTACAACGCCTAAAATTTCAATATATGAATTACCCTTCAGAGTGGAAGCTTTAGTCCCATTAAAGCTGAATGTGGAAAGTTCAATGGTAATTAACTACCAATAAGAGACCATTGAATAGGGGTTGAGGAACAAGCTCGAGCTGCTGAAAGAATGAAGAGAAACTTCGTACCTTACTGAAGTATACAATTTACTAGCAAAGGATCAGGGAGTATAATGCTAAGTTCGTTGACCAATCGAATATGTCTATGATTGCACGTGATGGAGGACCAAAGACACAAGTCTAACCCCTTCCCTTTGTTGTCTGGGAGTCCACGTCCTGACACTAAGAAGTTGATCTCTCTCTGATATGCCAACGCATGGTCCCCTCACATTTCAACTTAATTTGCAATATATTCGGTCTTCCATTTCTGAGGTTTGAGGCTTATTTTTTTTTTTTGGAATGGTAAAATTGTATTCATCTAAGGCAAAAATATATACATCATCACAGCGGCATACCCCAGGCACAAAGACATTGGGAGGAAGGGCAACAACATTGAGGCTTGAACACATGCAACAGTTTGTTCAACAATTTCATCCATTACATTGTCCCAAGTAAGCAAAGACAAAAACGAATATGAGATACTTCTCACGAACAATTCATTGTATCAAACGAATAGCCTGAGGAAACAGCAGCCGCCATTTTTCCTCCAAATATGGAAGATAAACAGATACGATGTGGCAGTCGTTATAGGCTAAGATAAGTTGTCACGCATCAACCACGTAAGGTTGACTTGTACCTTACACGAAATTCTTTTTTTATTTTAAATATATTAAGGTGGTCCCAAACTCACAGCGTCAAAATGAACCAAGATCTTTCGTGGGCAAAATCGGGTGTGAGTGTATTACGTATGCTCTAGATTCGCGTAATCGTCTCTAAAGGAGGGTGGGTCCCATTAAATGATGACCACTGCCACTGCTGTATCAATTCAATTCCAATTTGATTCGTTTTTGCAGAAAAGGAAGTGCTGGTAGTAGCAGTAGTGCCATGCTTGTCTGTGAATAAGCTCTTGGGTTAATTTTTGAGATCTGAACTCGGGCTTTAGTAAGTATGAAACTATGAAGAATGTGTTTGGGGGAAGAGCAAGATCTGAGAGGCTCATGAAGAAGCTAAGGAGTGGGGTTTTGTGTTGTAGTGTAAGTGGTTTTGGATGACTTTTTCTTTTTGTTTCAGGGCTTTTGTCTTCCAAGAATGAGACTTTCTTCTTCTGGGTTCACTCAGCAGACTCAGGGAGGTATATGCTTTTATCTTTTGTTTGCTTAGTTACTGTTCATTCCTGTATCCACCTATGCGTTCTGTTTTCTGGCTTGTACTATGCCTACGCATTTACTTCTGCTTCTTGCTTTAGTTGTATGCCAATTTTGGAAGCATTTAACTATCACCTTCATTATTGCTTCTAAAAAGTAACTTACATTAATGGTTAATCTCATCATCGTCAAGTCATACCTTTGATGCTACTGGATGGTAGTTAGTTGTCCTCTTTCTGCACACCACGTTCTAGAGAGGATTACTTCCATTTCTTCTCTCCTCTGTTGTAATCAATGCCAAGAACATAGGGAGGTGAATTGAATGGAGCAGAGAAATGGCTGCCGTTTTAACCACGATCAACCATTTCCATTTTCTCGTTAGTTTTGTTCGTGCATCTTTTCTCATTTCTAAGATTCGTGCTTGTTATTCATAATACTATGCGTTACATATTGCAGAAAGTATGTATCCTTTTATGTTCCCAGAAAGTTTACTCAGTTGTTTTAACTTTTGCAGGGGATAAAAAGGTTCTGAATTCTGAGCTATGGCATGCATGTGCGGGACCTCTTGTATCATTGCCACCTGTTGGAAGTCGTGTTGTCTACTTTCCTCAGGGTCACAGCGAACAGGTCATTACAACTTCTTTTAACTACTTCTGTGATGATGAACAAATGATGGATTAAGACATCGGACGTAGAAACTTTGGAAATTTTTTTGCTTCTGTTCTGTCCATGTGCTCTCAAAATCTTGTTCATAATTATATTATGCTTATATAGATCAAGCGACTGAAACTTTGGTGATATTGAGACGGAGATCCTCTGTTACACCTTTGAGAATACTTCTTTTATATGTCTAATTGGATTCACAGGCTTACACTTCTTGTATGCAGGACAATATTTGCTGATTTCCATTATATGTTCCACATACTTTCTGATTTGACATTAAAGTCGTGAATGCATTGTTTTGCGTCCTGATAATGTATAGAACAGTTGAAGTTGAGATGATTGCAATGCAATACATATTATTTTGTTTTGCTGTTCTCATTTCAAGAAGCCATAAATTGATTTACAGGTAGCTGCTTCAACCAACAAGGAAATAGATGCTCATATACCTAATTACCCTAGCTTACCACCACAACTTATCTGTCAGCTCCATAATGTAACAATGCATGTAATCCTCTTATTCCCTTGATTACTTCTGCTTATAATCATCAGAATCCAGCTGATGCTGCCAACTGCATCATGTGCTGCTCTAGAAAGCTCTGATTTGTTAAAAGTACAGGCAGATGTGGAGACAAATGAAGTTTATGCTCAGATGACTTTGCAACCACTAACTGTGGTATGCCTTTTATGGACTTCTTATCTGTTAGCTTTTTACTTCTTCCTGCCCTGATAGATATTTTTATGTAGCAAGAGCAAAAAGACATACTCTTTCTGCCAGTGGAATTAGGTTCTCCCAGTAAACAGCCAACAAATTATTTCTGTAAAACGTTGACTGCCAGTGATACCAGCACCCATGGAGGATTTTCTGTTCCACGTCGTGCAGCTGAAAAAGTCTTCCCCCCTCTAGTAGGATACTTTTCACATTCACTTTTGTTTTTAGGGTGTTCCGTTATTTCCAAGCCGCTGATTTAGTTCCTTTTACTTGATTCTCTTTTCCTCTTCTCTTTCCTTATGTTTGTCATATGTAGGATTACAGCCATACGCCTCCAGCACAAGAGCTAATTGCAAGGGATCTTCATGAAAATGAATGGAAATTTAGGCATGTTTTTCGAGGTGAGTTTGTCTGATTGTTATGACTCCTATTTCATGTAATTGAAGAATTATGATGTAGTATTTGTTTTCTATTCTGCAATATTTTACATTTTGTCATATTGGCACGAGAGTAACAATGAACTTCAGTATGTTCTATATGCATAGATCTGATTTGAAGTATCTATTCTACCAGTGAATGCAGACTAGTAATTATGACATCATATGTCTCTCATATTGTAGCTTCCAAATTCGCTCATATTATAAAGTTGAGTTGTCCTGTAAATATCAAAGTGAGTTGAACTTGTGAAATGCAGAAGAATAGGATGCTGCGTGGATAGCACAAGCATCTGCATTTTTGCTAGTGTCTGTTCCTCTTGTTGTGTTTCTGTATTTTAAGTACCAAATTCAAGTTGCTTGTTCAATATCAGAAGTGTTGCTTTACACCCAACCCTGTTCATTTTTACTTTGCCCTTCCTTAGCTTTCTCACACAGTAAACACAACCAATTAGGAACTTTTCTGTATTGAAAATGAAGGTTCTAGACTTGGGATGAGAAAGTGTCTTAGGAAGAGAGGAAGAAAGATACATACACAACCAAAACAGAAGCCCTTGATCACTCTGATCATTTCATTTTTCTCCTAAAATTCTCTTGTCAATCTCTTGATAGACTGGGCCAGTTGCAATTCTGGCGCTTTCAAATAAAACTGACTTTATTTTAACATATTGAAATATTTAATTAGATATTTCTATAGTTGAACACAATTTCCTTGCATTGTAAGGACTGAATTCTGGATTCATATATTCACATGTAATTGTATTTGTTTTCTATGTAAATTTTCAGGACAGCCTAAGAGACATCTTTTAACGACAGGATGGAGTGTGTTTGTTAGTGCAAAGAGACTTGTTGCGGGTGATTCAGTCCTTTTCATCTGGTGAGATTCTGTACCATTCTCCATGCAGTTAGTTGTTATTAGATTTTACTTAGCCTTCGACTGATTTTGGTCTTGGGAACAATCTGTCTGATGTATCTTAACTGCCTTCATGAGAGACTAGGATGTGTGATGCAGTAAGGTTAGTTCCTTTATATACATTTGACGGTCAGCATCAGTAAAATAGAGATTTGGAGTGTTAATATTCTTCACACATCTATTATAGTATTTGTTTTACAATTTTCCTTTTCTATTAGCACACATTTCTGCTTGTAATACTGTCCTCTTCGTTGGCATGCTCTTTTTCCCTTTCCTACAGTTTGATGTTGCTGAAAGTTGTATGGTATGCTCATGAAACCAATGGATATAATGTGCCACAGGAATGAAAAGAACCAGTTACTTTTGGGCATTTGTCGAGCAAATCGTCCACAGGCAGTTATGCCTTCATCAGTTTTATCAAGTGACAGCATGCACATCGGTCTTCTTGCTGCAGCAGCTCATGCAGCTGCAACAAACAGTCGTTTTACAATATTTTATAACCCAAGGTAGAACAGTGGATGCTGGTCTCAGTAGTCTGGGAAAATACTTGTGTTATTGTAAAAAGGTTATACAGTAATGCTATACACTGCAGGGCTAGTCCTTCCGAGTTTGTCATCCCCTTGGCAAAGTATGTTAAAGCAGTTTATCATACCCGGGTTTCTGTTGGCATGCGATTCAGAATGCTGTTTGAGAATGAAGATTCTAGTGTCCGTCGGTGAGTCTTTATTTGATTTGTTACATTTTTTGATGCCAAAAGTTTGTCCTTTTTCATGATTATGCTTAGTTTGAATATCAGTTGTCAGTTGACTATTAGTATTACTAAAATATACTGATAATTTGGCTTTGTCTCACACATCATTAGTCTCGGACTATTTATACTTGGCTTGAATATTAGTTGCTGAGTTGCCTACTAGTGTGACCAAAATTTTCTGATAATTTGGCTTTGTATCACACATGATCTATTCTCAGGTGATTGATTAGTTTTCTGTGAAAATAGTTGCTCCAAAAAATTATGCAGCTTTAGGGTTTAGAAATAAAATATTCTGTCTTGTTTAATATCTGCCATGCGTTGTTGTTAGTGCTCAGATGTTACTTTTATGATGTCAAACATTTCTTCCATTTAATGCATTAACTTATTCAGTAGATGGTGTTGAACATTCCAGGAGCATTCTTTTACTAACTGTATGGGTGCTCCATTACAGTATTTCCTACCTCTTCTTTTCTTCTGTTTCTGTCAATCTTACTTCTTTTTAACCATAACTATGAAGGTTTTTGTGATTTCTTCCATGTAAAAGATCTAGGAGCTGAGGATTAGCAACAACTTGAAATTTGTTCTTGAGTCCAGTATAGTAATCTAGGTTGGTGTTTGAGAAGATTATTGATAAGATAACACCTCTGCGAACCTACTTTAGGAGACCACGTAAGATTGATCCTCCTAGTCACCCACTCACAGAGGCAGTTTACCAGCAACTTGAATCAGTCAAGCTTGACGGGGTCCACGATCTTCCAGTTGTATCCCACTAGAAGAAGAACCACTTCGCATGATCTTCTGTTTTCTTAGTTTTTAGCCTTGGTTATTCACGTATGTTATTCCATATTCAATAACTGTTTTCTTAGGTATTTTAATCTATAAATACCTATTAGGCTGATAGTATTTTTAATTTCAAGTTGTATTCGGAGAGTTGTCCACTCCATAAGGACTATTTTATTGAGAATATAATGTTTTAGCATTCTAGCATTATAAACTCAGTATTGCTTAAATTCTTTTGTCGTTTCTACCCAGTTCTTATCATATTTGGTATCAGAGCCAAGTTTCCTAACCATGGTGAGTACCAGATCCACAGCTTCACAACCCGAACCACCCACAACTATTACTGACCCCATAGACCAACAATTGTCTATTTTATCTTCTAAGCTGGAAACCATTGATTTTTTTAGCTACTGAAATAGCAGCTATCAAAGCCCAAGCAAATATGCCCCATCAAGCAGAATCTAGCCTAAATGCACAAGACAAGGGAAAAGCACCAGTGGCGGCAGACGATGAAGATCAAGAAGTTCCTTGGTGGGCCAAATCTCCGAATAGGCGACCACACACCAAGGTGGAGTTCCAAAAATTTGAAAGTGGTGACCCTCGTGGATGGATTCTTAAAGCAAAGAAATATTTCAGATATTATCAAACCCCTGATGATATGAAAGTTGAAATCGCTACAATGCACCTGGAAGGCGACACCTTGGATTTGTTTGCTTGGATCAATAGTGAGCGAACACTGCTTTATTGGGAGGAATTGGTGAAAGTTCTCCAAGAAAATTATGGACCGACAGAATTTCAAAATCCGGATGAGTATTTGTGTAGCATTAAACAAGAGGGAAGTATTCAAGAATAGCGACAGGAGTTTGCTAAGAGGTCTGCCCATGTTAAGCAATGGCCAGAGCATTGTTTATTAGGTTTCTTTCTAAGTGGATTGAAGGAAGAATTGAGGTCGGACGTACGGATTCACAAACCCCGAACGGTCTACAAGGCAATGAGTTTAGCCCTTGAATTTGAAAGCAAAGTGGGCTCAAACAAAAGTAACAAGGTGAGCACCTGGACTACTTCCAGCCAAAACACAGCACAACCTTCATCTCGACCAAACGCCAACACAATTCGGGAAAGCCAGGTATCATACTCTTCTACTGCTGGTTCAAGATTTTCTAATCCCTCTTTCCGCCTGCAGTCTCAGTCAAGCTCAGCGAATTCTTGGGAAATAGAAAAACAGAACCGAATTGCCAAAGGGCTTTGTTTTCGGTGTAATGAAAAATTTGCACTTGGTCACTGTTGCAAACAGTCCACTTTTGCACTCATGGAGCTGACAGATGGTGATGAAAATACTGAAGTTTCACCTGACGAAGAATCTCCCATTCCGGATGATATGGCTGAGATTTCTTTACATGCTATTTTAGGAAAAACTTCGGGTACCACCATGAAGCTACAGGGGAGAATTGGTCAAAGGCGGGTCATCATTTTGATCGATAGTGGATCAACCCACAACTTTATCTCCAACACCATCGTTGATGAGTTAGACCTTAAGGTACAACCAGTTACAACCTCTGGAGTTCAAATCGATAACAGAGATATCGTTCGATGTGATAAAATATGCAAAGACCTCTCGGTTCAGCTACCCAATCTCACCATTGTACAGGATTTCTTTCCATTCACCATTGGAGGCATGGATTTAGTCCTGGGAATTAAATGGCTGGCATCCTTGAATACCGTTCAAGCAAATTGGAATGAGATGTTCATGGTATTTTTTCTGAATGGTAGAAGGTATAAACTACAGGGAGTTCGAACGAAAGATTCAGAAGATGTTTCTTTTCAGGTTCTAAATAGATTACTCGAGATACCAGAACCTCCTCCTTTTATCCAACCACTGCTTTTAGAATTTGCCAATATATTTAAAGAACCACAGACTTTACCACCCTTTCACACTCACTCACACAAAATACCACTACTTCCTAATGCTACACCACCAAATTTACGCCCTTACCGTTACCTGTACCATCAAAAAACCGAAATAGAAAACCAAGTGTCTACTTTACTGGCTTCGGGATTCATCCGACCAAGCCAGAGTCCCTTCGCGAGTCTTGTATTATTGGTAATGAAGAAAGATGGATCTTGGAGGTTCTGTGTCGACTACCGCAGCCTTAATAAAATCACCATTCCAGATAAGTACCCCATTCCTAATATAGTTGAACTCTTAGACGAGTTATATGGAGCTACCATTTTTTCCAAAATAGATTTACGTTCGGGGTACCATCAAATTAGAGTAAATCCAGATGACATACGCAAAACATCCTTTCGCACACATTCAGGGCACTATGAATTTGTGGTAATGCCGTTCGGTCTCAGTAATGCACCCTCTACTTTTCAAGCTACCATGAACGACCTCTTTAGACCACACCTTCGTAAATTTATACTGTTTTTTTTTTGACAATATTCTGGTTTTTAGTAAATGTATGCAGCAACATTAAGAACATCTTCGAACTACATTTCAACTCTTGGCCACCGACTTTTTTTTTGCCAATCCAAAGAAATGTTTGTTTGGGGTGCCACAAATTGGGTTTTTAGGGCATGTCATTTCTAAACAAGGGGTAGCTGTGGACCCAGAAAAAATTTCAGCAGTTATGGACTGGCCTATCCCGCAAAATGTGAAAGAACTACGGGGATTTCTTGGGCTAACCGGTTACTACCAGCGTTTTGTTCAAAATTATGGAATTATTGCACGTCCACTAACAGATCTTACCAAAAAGGATGGTTTTGTTTGGAATACAGCTGCGGAACAAGCCTTCAACCATCTAAAAAAGGCATTGACCACGGTCCCGGTTTTACACTTACCAAATTTCTCTTTACCATTTACAGTTGAGTGTGACGCATCTGCATCAGGAGTTGACGCAATACTGCTGCAGCAAGAGCATCCCATAGCTTATTTCAGTAAAGGGCTTGCATTCTTTAGCCGCATCAAGTCTACCTACGACCGGGAGCTACTGGCCTTGGTCCTTGCTTTACAAAAATGGAAACACTATTTATTAGGATGCCCATTCTTTGTCAAAATAGATCACTGTAGCCTGAAGTTTCTTCTCAGTCAAAGGATAACCACCAATGAGCAGCAG
>JAOTAX010000009.1:1059106-1073852 GCA_025629825.1 Erythroxylum guanchezii | reverse complement strand
ATATGAAGGTTTTATTCCATTAGAAGTGATTTGGAGAAGAAAAATCAAGAAAATTAATGTGTGGAACCTTGGTCAAAGGTGAGATCTATTGCCTAAAGTGTTGGATTTTGCCATTTGATAATTTAAGATTAATGAATGACATTAGGAAGTTAGTTTAATGAAGAACGAATGAAAAAAAAAAACCATGGAAATGATTATATGAGTCTTCAACCAAGGTTAGGGTTTTTAATGTGTTATGATCCAAAATCCTATTTTGATTTTTTATGATGTTGATAGCATGATTTTGATGCTAATGAAGTAAAGAAATGAAAAAAAATTGATTTGGAATTTGTTTTGGTTGAAATTCGATGAAGGGTGTTTGATTTTGTAAAAACTTGTTAATGAAATTTTATGACTAAAATGTGTGTATTAAAATGCCATGGAAGTTAATTTGGATTGGTTTTAAGCGTTAGAAATCAAATGGAAATGAATTAGAAAAGTTCAATGTTAAATATGTTAAGTTTAGCCTTAATGACATTTTTTGTATAAAAATATGGTTATGGTATAATGACTATGTGAATGTAATTGAGGATGGTCATTAAAAATATTTCTGGTATTGGAATTACTAAATGAAGTGTTGTGATATTATTTGGAGAAAAAAAATAGTATATGGAGTATATGTGGACAGTAACGAGGTTGACATGTTTCATGATATATTGATGTAAATGCTTATGTTTGTAAGGCATATTGAGTTTGGTCAAAAGGGAGTGAATATGTTTAATTCGAGAAAAATGAAATAAAAACATATGTTATACACTACATTATTTGCTTGTGATTCTAAAATCTGAAATGGATTGTTTTAAAACTGTTACGTCCTAGTCATGGATAAATAGGCATGCCTAGAAGGGTTTGTAGCTACTCCTGTGACACTAAGGTGTCTCTTGATATCGACACTTCGGTGTCTCTTGATATTTGATACAACAGTGTCTTCTGATACTAAGGCATAAGTCTCTCCTATTCAGTGATTCCAATCATAGTATCTTATGTTCTGGTCCCGTTACCCACTTCTGTAAAAATGATTAGCAGGCTAAACTGGTTTGTATTTTTAAACATGTTCGATTATGTTATAAACAAGTTCTGATCTAAAATAAGATAAATTCTGATCTGATGTAAGATGAATTCTAATCTGATACAAGTTCTGATCTGTTTTGGCACAATTATGTTCGGGCTCTAGTCTATGGTCAGATGAATGAACCACCAGGAGCCCGCATGAGAGTTGGTTTGACTGCCATAGTTTGAGACTTGTGCATTCTGCTTTGAAGCAATGACATTCTATTTTGATATTTATATGTTTTGTTCTATATTGATGAATCATAAACTGTTCTGAGGCACTTAATGTTTGGGTTGCTCTTGAATATGAAAAAATAAGGACTGCTTATGATATGATTAGATTTTGAACATATGAATGTTAAACAACTGCTAGAACAGTCGCCATTATGTATCCTATTTAGTTATTCCTTACTAAGCTTTATGTTTAGCACGATAGTTTTGCCTCCGTGTAGGTTCTGATATGAAGGTTTAAAGACTGAGACAAAGACAACTGTAGTGACCAAGAAGATTGTGTTTTGTTCAGGAAATGTTCAGTTTGTTTTTGAGATGTTTTTAATGTAATGAGACATATTAAAATCTGTATTTTGTGTGTGTATGGTTTGTAATAACTATAGCATAGGTCAGAATGGGATTTATGGTATGTAATTTGACAAGTTTAATATGTATGATGTAACTCATAATGGATTGTAATGTTTGTTTGCTTGAGTTTTTGGAAATGCATGTAAGAGACTGTTTGGTATGTTTTGGATTGTTTTGGTTCTATTTTGTGTAACATTTGCATATAATATTAGGGGTATGTAGGTGTTACAGATAATGCAACTAATTATGTATCAGTTGGGTACTTATTACAATCAAAGTATGGGCATATTTATTGGTCTCCATGTACTGTTTATTGTATAAATCTTATTTTAAAAGATATTGGTGGTATGAACCATATTTTCTAGTCTTGCTTCACGCACATCTAAGATCACAATTTTTGTGTATAATCATGTCATATTTTTGTCTTGGTAAGAAAGCAAGAAGATTGGGATGAGATTGTGCGTCTCGCTACTACCAGGTTTGCAACTACATTTATTATTTTGAAAAGTGCTTATGAATATAAGCAACTACTTCAAAATTTAGTGACAAGTAAATACTTTTCAAATCATAAATTATCAAAGTGAAAAAGGAAAAGAAGTTTGTGTTATTATTTTAGATAATAAACTTTGGGATGCTTGCTTGATCATTGTGAAGATTGTGGCTCCGCTTTATGTATATATATATATATATGTGTGTGTGTATACACACACATATATACATATAAGGCTTATATATAATTATAATTATAAATCTTTTTAAAGGGAAGGAGAAATTGTACAAACCTTATATAGATCCTATTGGTCGACGATGGGAAAAGCATTTTACTTAAAGGATCCATTTAAGAGCTTATTTTCTCAATCCTTATTGCTTATATAGTGGAGAAGTACATACAATTAATATTATGGACGGTTTGTTTGATGTGACTAAATACAAAGGTATTTGCTCTATTGAAGAGCAATCACAAGCGATAAATGAAATTAAATTATATCGTGAAGGTTTATAGAGTTTTGCTCGATCATCAGCAAAGAGAGAACTTATGATGAAAAAAAAGCAGCCAGATAAGTTTTAGACTTTTAATTCATTATTTACTTATTAATAATATATATTTTTATTATAACTATTAATTTAAAATACAGATGAGTGGTGGAGATTATTCGGTGACAGTGCTCCAACAATGAGAAAACTCACTATTAAGTTACTCAGCCAAACAATTTCTGTATCAGGTTGTAAACGTAATTGGAGTGTTTTTGAAAGTATTTATATAAAGAAACGAAATCGTTTTGAATATCAAAGACTTAATGATCTTGTTTACGTTACTTATAATCTGATAATGAAGAACATATATTTTATACTTTTTTTATTTCAATAATTTTATTTTTATTATTGACTTTATAATTTCTCTATTATGTATTTAGAGCGCTTAGTAAAAAGAGAACATATGATCCAGTTGATATTTGATTGTATTGAAAATACTGATTTTTGAATCGAAGAAGAAGAACCATCTCCTGATCTTAATTATAATGAACTTAAAAAGACGATTTATGAAGAAAATGTATTTGTAACAACGAATGAATTAAGAACATCTACTGATGATCAGTTTATATCTTATTTTGATCATATTTAAGTTAAAAGTATATAGTATTACAAGTTTACAATTGAGAATAATTTCATACATTAGTAATTTGTAATTTATTTTAATGTAGTAAAAGAAGTTGACGCAAATACTTTGGATGAAAGTGTAGTTTACAAATCTTTAAATAGCGTTGGAGAATTTGGAGTATTTGACGATGATGAGACACAATTTCCTTCAGAAATACAATTTTGATTTTTATTGTTATTTTAAGTTTTATATTAGACTCATATTTATTTATTATTAGCTTATTATAAAATAATAGACATTAATATATTTTTTATTTTTATAAAATATTTTATTTTTACTTATTCTTATAAGTTTTACTTCTTATTTATTATATACCGGTTTTATAGCGGTTCACTACCGGCTGAATCTTTGAATCTTAAATCTTTCTTTTGACTGGTTTGATGTCCAGTCTGATTTTTAAAATATTGATCATTACCATAAATGAAAAGATAATTTGTTTGGTGGAAATGTATTTTCATCTTCTAAAAATAAAATTTTCAATTTAAACATATTTCTTTAAATTAAAAGCTTATTCTTCGTTAGTAGAAAATAAAATTTGTTCTTATAATTTTATTATGTGAAAAAAAGGATTTTGATATAGAAATTTATATTTCTACTGTAAATAATATATAAAATGGTTTATTTGTATATGTACTTTTATTGTTATACAACTTAATTAATTGCACATATAAACGTCCAGTTAGTCCATGTTTAATTCTAATGTAATATGTATTGAAGAATCAGATTAAATATAAACTAAAATGTCTTCTTGATATAAGACCCGCCCTGAAAACAAGTTGAAGAATGAACATAAACCCTAACGTGTTAGCGTTTAAACCTCGGCAAGTGCAGTTGCTATCTTTTGCTTCGCCCCAAATAATGCCGAGTGACAACCACCTTCTTCTTCACTCTATAGCTCGGTATTTGGAGCAAAGTGGCCTCTCCAAAACCCTGAAGAAGTTCCGATCTGAAGCCAATATCAATGTCTTAAACCCTCTTTTCCTTTTCCTCTCTTGGTTTCTCCTTCTTCTTCTTCTTCTTCTCATTAAGTTAATGTTCTGTTTTTTGGCGCAGCAAGATGATTTGGGCACGTCCTCTTTTGATTTGGAAGAGATGTTCCGCAACTTTTTGGAGACATGGTAATGCCAATTTATTCTATTTTTTCATTTTAATGGTTAAATTTTGGATTTTGAATTTTCAACCAAGAATGACGCACATTCCCAGACTTCATGTGTTTTTCTTCCAGTTTTATATTGATTTTTAACTATTAAATTGCATTCACATGGCATGTGTATCTATATCTTTTGCAGTGGTCATGCCCACAAAAAGTTGGAGAGTCACCAAGTGCAAGGTATTTAGCTTTTCCTAGTACTTGCAGATTTTCCTTTTGTTTTGTTTTGTTGATGTTTCTACTATCAAACTGCTCTTTTGATTTTTGAATTGCTTATTTGGTCCATCTCGGCGTAAGCTCATTGCTGAATTTACTGATGTTGATATTTACATCATACTTGAATTTCTGAACCAACATCTTGAGGGCTTTGTTGTGTCTGCAGAAACTTTGAGTAATAAAAAGAAAAAGAAGAAGGATGACTGTGATACTGATGTCGTAGAAAAGAGTGGACAAGAACAAAATGTTGATTTGGAGATAGTGAAGAAATCTCCTGATAAGAAGTGTAAGAACAAGAAGAAAAGTAAGAGCAAGTTGGATTCTGATCCTCTGGCAGATGATATTGAACCTGCTGCGAAAGAATTACCGCGGCTGACTGTTGAAAAATCCCAAGATGGCCAAACTTCGGATGATAATGTAGTAACTGATTCCCAGAAAAAGACTAAATCGAAGGATAAGAAGAAAAAGAAAAACAAGTCTTCTGATCATGCTGTTGAAGATGTTCATTTGAAAACAGATGTTATGAATGCTTCAGGGGAGGACATGGCTAATAAACAGGATAAACTTTCCAAGAAAAGGAAGCGCTTAACTTCTGAAGAGGACCCTCCTGAACTTGCCAATGAAAAAGAAGTGGAAGACTCAAAATGTAGCAAGACAGGAACTTCCAAAAAACCCAAGGTAAATCATGGAGAGTCCTGCAAAATACCTATAGAGAATCATAATGAGCAAGCAAATGGATACATTGAGACGAATGCAGGGCATTCAGCGACACTAAGCACCATGAAGAAGCAACTGAATGGTTCATCGGAGGTATGATTTTTGACCATCAAACATGGTGACAAGTCTTGTTATTTAGCTTTTAGTTTCTGAAACTGAAAATATGTGACCATAGTTTTCACTCATTTTTGGACTATTTTGTATCATTATTCTAATTATCTGAGATTCTTCTGTAAGCCCTTCATCTATATTTGAATATCTAGTGACCTGGTAGATTTTGGATATACAGCTAAACAATCTGTTATATTTCATATGTGTTATCTAAATGTGTAGCTGTTGACTTCTAGAATATGGAGATTTCATAGTTTTGAGAGCCATTAGCCTGATTTGTTGCATACTACATTTGATAAAATGTTTCTTGGGATGTATAACTGAAGATTAAGAGTTATGGGGGGTGGAGTGGTTCACAATTGCAAGCCTTTTCGTGCAAGTCAATTTACACAACTCACCATTTTCACTTGTAATTGGAAGCTTCAGGCTAGTTTTGGGCCTTTTAAGGGGTCAGGTTTTTTAAGATGTCGAAGTAGAGGGGACGTATAGTGCTTCTAGTGACAACTAGAGGACGTAAGACTGAAACTTTAAAGGTGTTGGAAAGATTGTTGGTTTTTATTTGAATAAATTCCTTGTAAGAGGGATAGCACCATAAACTCTTTCTGTCTGTCTGTCTCCCTATACTGATGACCGGAAGCTTAATATGCTCTTTAGTTCATCTGATTTATTATGTTGAAGAACATAGCTTTGTCGTTTTTTCTTGTGTGCTTAGACTGGAACAATGTTATTGCAGCCAAAATCAGTTAAGCATTTTCAAAGAATAAAAGTTGACGAGGTGGTTTTCTCTGATGAGAGGCTTAAAGATAATTCATACTGGGCAAAGGTTTGTATCTGGATCCAAATTCAAGTTTCTCATCCTTCCCCCATGTGTATCATTTCAATAAGGTTTTTTGTGCGGTGTGAAATTCTTTGCAGGATGGGGCTGACACTGGTTATGGTGCTAAAGCTCAAGAAGTTCTTGGGCAAGTTAGAGGAAGGTACATGATATGAATGTGACATTTTTTTTTCAGTCCAGTTACTTATCTCTTGTGTAATTCGTGCAATAAAAGATTATCATAATTCTGGATTTCGTCTTAGACATCAGATCTAGTTACCGATTTAATTATTAATCAATTTTAGGAACCCCCATGAAAATATCTGTTTCTGTATATCTTGATGAATAGTGTAGGAAAAGGGCATCTTTATAAGTTCGAAAACTGCTTCAATGAACCTTGCCCTGCATACTGGTTCTTTCAGGGGTTTTAGGCATGAAAAGACAAAGAAGAAGCGTGGGACATACAGAGGAGGGCAAATTGACCTGCATTCTCACTCCATTAAGTTCAACTACTCTGATGATGAGTGATGACGATTTTGTAAACTTACTTTCTATTTTGGTATCTGTCTTCTTGTAAGAAAGAAGTCGAGATTGACTAATTTCATTTGTTCTGGACATTAGCTTGCTTTTTTTTGTTTACTCTGTAATTTATCCTCTGCGTTTGGGGGAGATTTTGGTTAAAGTAAAATGTATGATGTATTGATTCTTAGTGACAACATGACTATTTAATCATTGCAAGAACTCATACGTACCTCGGGGTAGGGTAGGCTATGAATTTTTTGAGAAGTTGGGTGTGTAGAAATATTGGTGGCATGACCTGTATTAGCTACAACTACATCATGTACTTACGGTTAATTCAAATATTAATAACAATCAAATTATCAATTAAGTTTTCATTGCCAGGACAGTAATATTAGGAATAGTTGGATGCTATTATTCTAGCCATTATTTTTTGTATTTATTTTATTCTATTCTTATTGTACTGTATTATATTTTTGGCTTATTCATTTAATTTTCTTTTGAACTTCTCTACTTTGACTATGAGTTTGTGACTTCTTGTTATGATATTGAGATTTAATGTCATAGCCATAAGTCATTGAATGGATGAAGTGGACGGTACTTTTATGGGAGCCATGATATGTCATTGCAATATGTAACATCACTATTTTGGAAAGAGCGGTTTCCTTATAAGTTTTTGGAAGCTTAATTGATAATGCCATATTACAACATTTGTGGGAGTAATAATTATAATCATGAATGTTAGACACCAACTTATATGTAGGAGCAACCAAGTATGTACAACCAACCTTAAGTTATATCATAAGAGAATGTGTATAATTCAAAGTGGAGCATACCTTGTATGGATGGAATGACTATGCTCCAATTAAATATTTACAACAGGAGCAACAATACTAAAGTATTACAGATAAATTAATAGATTCTTTTGCCAAGCGTGTAGCTAGTTGAGAATTTGAGGCAAGATTTTCTTCACTAGGTATGATGAGCATAATACCTCATACTACGTGAGCTCCCTAACATCTCAGATTGAAGAAGAGATGACGATCGATTTCATGACTGATGATATATTTCAAGAAGATAAGGAGGTAACAGCTACTTTAAAAGATATGATGGCTAATTTTATTCAAGAATCAAATATGAGGCATCAGGAAACCGAGGCTCATATACAAAATATGGTGAATCGGATTGAACAACTAAATAAGATATTATTTGACGAGATGCAGTAGAGTTTGCCTATTCCTACTAAAACAGTTCCTAAAGAATATGAAATGACTATCACCTTTAGGAGTGGAAACGAGCTTCCAAAAGAAGACAAAGAAGAAGAAAAAGAAGCCTTTGTCTAAGAAGAGGAAGTAGAGAAATGGCATGAGGTAATTGAAGAAGATGAGCTAGAAACCTTTGTCTAAGAAGAAGAAAAAGAAGGATGGATAAAGGTGGTTGAGGAAGAACTGGTCGAGGAACTAAATAAAGAAACTATTGATGTATCATTGGTAGCCACCTTAAGTATGGAGGGTTCTTACTTCCTCCAGGACAAATTGTTTGCATCAACAGAAGATTCAAAGAGTTTTGTTATCCCTCATTTTATTAATATTTTGTCATTAAAAAGAGCATTAATATAATTGATAGGATTTATTAATTTGATAAATTATGCCCTTGCTATTATCTTTCAACATGCGGCTTACTTACAAGTTACAAAACTCTCATGCAGAGAAACATGTGGAAGTAAACCACTAATTATAGACCCAAGATAAGAGAAACATGGAAGATACATCGAGTTAACGATGTTAAACAAGCATTGCATGAGAGGCAATCCATAAATTATAATAGGTTTTATTTTGAATTTTATGTTATCTCTATCTTCATATTTCGTATTTGTTTTTATTGTTATTTTTACTTTCTTTTATTATTTTATCCCTCTTTCTTTAGTCTAATATTGGATGGACAATATTAAAAATCATAATCTAAAAATCGTTTTACTCAGGGAAGTACCAAATCAACTTTCTCACTTATTATATGTGTTTATATTGTACATTAAAGACAATGCACAATTTTAAGTGTGGGGAAAGGGACAACAATTTCTTAAGTTTATTATAATCTTTGTTATTAAATTTTGTTAACTGATATCTTGAAGTAATTGATATCTTTCCATCAATATTATATTTCATTATTGAATATTAATTTGAATTAGTATGTAAATAGATGATAGTTAGAATAAACCTGCTTTTCTAAGTCATATTGTTAGTAATAATTAAGATAGTTAATTTGAATGAAAATTGCATACTATTTATTCACATAAGCATGTCTTTTTCCTGAGCTTTTAAACCTAAGAGTGAAAATTTCAAAAAATTGTAAACTCTTTCATTCTTTCAAGTATGTATCATGTATAGTTGAATCATTCTAGGATTTGCTTTTATTATGCATGTTGAGACCGTATTTATTAAATTAGAAGCATTGAAATGATAAGGGTACTTAGATTCCATGATTTGTTTAAACTATTTCTTTGATTATTACCTTACCTTATTGTATGCCTAAGGAATAACTAAGTTTGAGCCTTAGCTTTTTTCATTGATTATAACCTAATTATTAACCTTTACCATATTTTTCTTTTAAGCATTTTTATTATTTTGAACCCTATGGGTTATTTACATTACATGAGTGTTTGAAACTTGAAATTTTGATAAGTTAAATATTTCTTTAATAATGCTACATGATAAATGCTCGCAATGATTGGAAGAAAAAAAAGAGCATAGAAGAAGAAAAGAAGAAATAATACCATTGGATTTATATTGTAAGGACTCGTGTATAATATAACAAGTTTCATGTAATATTCTCTTTAGTAAATTTCCTTCCAATCAACCCTTTTTATTATCCTAATCATACCTTACCTAAGCCCCATTACAACCCGTATAAAGAACTTTTGATTTTTGTTTCTAGATTATACATATGTGATGGAGATGTGATAATATTGCAAGCCTATGGTAAGAGTTATACTATGTATTGATTTGAAGGTTTGATACTTTTCACCCTAAACATTTGAGTGCATTGGGTGAAATCTTGATAAGGGTGTAAAGGTTTATGCTTTTGATTGCAATGAGGTTATTGATGTGATTACTATCAATATTGACTTAGGAAGTTAGCTTTAGGATAACTTGACTCTAATTGTATGTTAATTTGCTTAATATGATATGTTGATTTATATTATGAATTGACAAGTTAAGATTATAATTTAGATTGTGATTTGTTTGAGGATAGGCAAAAGCTTAAGTGTGTGGATGTTTGATAGATGGTAATTTGACTATAATTATACACCCATAGTTGATAATTTTTTCTTGATATTTTATAGTTTTATTGTATTTTTGGTACTTAATTCACCCTAAGTGCATTGATGGGTGATAACTGCCTTCATAAACTAATAAGAGAGGAATTTGGGTGAAATCATGGCATAAAACTAAGATTTTAAGTAATTTGGAGACACACGATTGTGTATGTGGCCGTGTAAGCCTCTCAAAATGTGTAAAGTCACGACTTTAAGTGTTTTTGGAGCTATACGGTATCTTATAAGGTCGTGTATCAAACTATTTATGTCTCAAAAACCCTAAATTCTAGTATATAAAGATGTGATTGGAGGTAAATTAGGGAAAGCTGACTTTTGGAGTAAGATTCCAGGCGTAAAAAGCTTTCACAAAGGACGATTTTGATTGAGGAATGTGGAGAATGCAAAGTAATCATCAAAAGATCCAATAGATTACAACATCAAACATCAAACTTGTAAGAATATGCAACAGAAAAGAAAGGGAGATTTATAATTATGATTCCTTTGTTTTCTATTAGATTTTCTTCTTGTTTATCATTGATTTTGTTTTCTATTATGTGCAACCAAATGCTTTTTAGTGTCTAGGTGTGATGAAACCTAGATAAGATAACAATATGTTTTGATTAGTAAATTCTGGTATATAAAGATGTGATTAGAGGCAAATTAGGGAGTGCTAACTTTTGGAGTAGATTCCAGACGTAGAAAGCTTTCACACGGGACGATTTTGATTGAGGAATGTGGAGAATGCAAAGAAATCATCAAAAGATCCAATATATTACAACATCAAACCTCAAACTTGTAAGAATATGCAACAGAAAAGAAAGGAAGATATATAATTATGATTCATTTATTTTCTATTAGATTTTTTTCCTGTTTATCATTGATTTTGTTTTCTATTATATGTAACTAAATCCTTTTTAGTGTCTAGGTGTGATGAAACCTAGTTAAGATAACAATATGTTTGATTAGTTTATTTAATGTAATTATTTTGATTAATTTATTGTGATTCAATTATGTGTTTTTATGCATTTTCTTATAGATCCGGAATATTGCTACATGATTTGATTTCATATCATTGATACTAATAAATACTGTGTATGAATAGAGCTACCATAATTGGAAAGATATGATTGCAAACCTAGAGATGGGCCAACATAAATCTTCTAGATTAGGGTCAAACTTAATAACAAAATTTAGAAATCAATAATGCAATCCTAGGAACATTAAATAGAAAGATTTAAGTTAATTACCCTATAGATTAGTTGTCAGTATTCTCAAGAGACTTATTAACTTAGGAATTTTCATGATCCAATAGTCAATAAAATAATTGCATGATAAAAGGTTAGCTATTTAATGATTTTTACGGGATTCATCACCTGGACACTAATCTTTGATGTTAAGTTTGCTGAGAAATTTCCTTTGTTTTGGTATTCATTATTGCTTCCTATTTTATTTTAACTATTTAAGTTTTTTTTTGTTTATTAAAAACCAAAATCTAATTCGTATTCTAGATATTAGGAGAAAGGTAATTACTAGTAATCACTGTCTTCGTAGGATTGACCTATACTTGCCTGTGCTAGCAATAGCTACGTCGTACACTTGCGATTAATTCAAATATTGATAATTTTGAAATTATCAAGCTCTGGTAAAAACCAACCTTTATTACTTCTTCTAAAGTATACAAAGAAATGCTCTCTCTTAATGTGTTCCCTTCCCCTCCTTTCCTCTTACAAAGAGTAAGGCTCAAATAAGCTATTTATTAGCACCTTTGGCTTTATAATACAGAATCCTAATTAAAATAAACTAACTAGGTCATATCTTATCCTAATCAGATTATATTGCACTAACTAATTGGATAACACCCCATCCAAATAGGTCTCTATCTAATAGGAGTTAGCTACATCATAACTAACATGATAAGAAATTACATTTAACTAGGAATGATACATCCATATCTTTAAGAACTCTATTATCTTCAGATGATCCTCCCACATGTTCTTTATCTTTTAGAGCTAATATATATCTATTTTGATCTTATCAGCCACGTCATCCAAGATCCTTCCTTGATCTCTATCCATTGATGTTGATTCATTCAAGCCCAAAGCCTTTCATAGCACACTGGTCTGATCCAAAGCTTACCCATGTCAAATCCATTAGTCATGATCAGTCTATTTGAGCACACATTAAGACTATAGAGCTCTCATATGTCTCCATTATGCATGTGATCTAGCTAACCTTCAAGTTAAGGTCCATTTCAAGTTATCTTTTGCTCTCATATTTGAATCTTACATCTTGTTAAAGATTTTTTCCAATGTGCACAAATTCATGCCAATGCCTGACAATTCCCATTTTCTTTCCATACTCATGAGTCTTTGCCTTGTTCCATTATGCTAAGTGTCAAACATTGGTTAAAGGTCGCCAATGCTTGAACGATTTCGTTATTAGGACTTAGGGGTCTATCAAATCACCCCTACTAGAAGAACTCAACAACATTGTAGAAATAATTTGTGGGCGCTTACCCCTACTAGAAGAACTCAACGCCATCATATAAATAATCCATGGGCACTCCTCTGAATGTGATTCCCTTAAAGATTCCTTAGTTATTGGCACATCTCTATCGTACCATATTCCTCTCTGTCAGGTTTATCTTCCTTTGATTTTAATGCTCCTGCATGTGGCTCATTACGCCCAAAAAAGCATAATTATTGACGTAGACTTCTTCCGTCGAGTCATCCTCTCCTTCTCCTTAATCTTTTGCAACCATAGAATTCATTTGCTCCTTATCTACCTTCTGTTTTGGCATTCACAAAAAGATATAACCCTTCACAAATGAAACAAGCAATATCTAGTTTTGTTTGTTTTTTGAACTTGTATTGAGAAGATTCACTTTTCTTCTCCTTTCCTTTCTCTAAACCATTCCATGTCCCACCATTCTTCTTGCTCTCATTTCTAGTTCGAATTTGTGGTGGCATTTGGAGATCCACTAAGGCATCCATAACCACTATCGTTTTTAGGAGGTCTTTCATATTCTGCCTCCAAAGATATATTTATGCCCAACCTTGCAAGTCGCTTATGAAGTTGAACAACTTGTTTTCCTCAAACATGTCCTGCACGCCCAACATCAAAAATATGAATTTCCTCACATACTCCCACACCGAGTCATCTTGCATTAGCCTCTTCAAAGTTTCCCTTGTGAGCTTAAAGTGTTGTTGGAGAGGAACTAGTTAATTAGCCCCTTCATCTTCTCCCAAGTGTCAATCCGAGTTCTACCAATATTGATTTTGGTGGAGGTTCTCGTTCTCTACCATGGCTTTGCATCCTCTACCATATACATAACCCTAATTGAAACCTTCCCTAAATTAGACACCTTTTCTACTAAAAAGTATTGCTCCATGTCCCTCTAGAAATTTTCAAGCTCCTTAACACTCCATTTTCCATAAAAAACATGAGGCTCTCGCACCTTCACTAATGTGCTTTCAGCATACCCAACATCTTGCATTGTGATGGCACGCCTAGGATCGTGATCTACAATTTGGAATCTTTATGTGCTTCATCAAATCCACTAATTTTTGTTGCAACTATCAGATTTGTGCATCCAAAATCTCAAATTGAGATGATTAGGAAGTGAAGTCTTCCTCCCTTTGAGGAATTGGCCTTATGAGTGCCTCCATACTATTAATAAGCTTTGTTAAATTGCTACCTCTTGCCATATCAAAATATGGCTCTGATACCAGTTGATATAAAGGTTTGTCTAGACACGAAATTATACCGAAGTCATGCCTAATCCTTTGTATAACAATCTCATTTAGGTCTACTTAATTAAGAATCAGCCTTCCTACGTTATCGTTGACTAACAAAACCTTATTTTCAAGTGCCTCACAACCCTCAAAGTGTTTAACACTCACACTTGAGAAGGAATATTATGAAAGGAGTAAATAATCACTAGCAATAATAAACACATAAGAGTTATGGTAAAAAACCAACCTCTACTTCCTCAAAAGTATATAAAGGAATGCTATCTCTCAATGTGTTCCCTTTCCTTACTCTTCTTCTCAAGAGTAAAGATTAAATAAGATATTTATAGGCACCTTTGGCTTTACAATTCAGAATCTTAATTGAACTGAACTAACTAGATTACATTTTATCCTAATCAGATTGCATCACACTAACCAATTGGATATCACCCCATCCAAATAGGTCTCTATCTAATAGGATTTATGTAACATCCCGTTACCAGTGGGAAGGGTAAAATAGTAAATATGGGTGTTTAATGAGAGATGAGAAATGCATTTGCATGTTCATGCATATAGTGACATACATATATTGTGAAAAATGTATTTATTGCACATGAAATTTTGGTACATGCATTCATTGACATTCCCGGTATAATTGGTCATAAATGTGATTTGTTTTGAGACTTTTGGGGTATTGGTATTAAAAATTTATTTGGAGAGTGAAATTAGTGATTTAGTAATTTTGGAGAATTTTAGGGAATTTTTCTGAAATTTTTCGGGGTAAATTCTGGACTAGGAAAAATGCCAAGTGGCAGACCAACTGATAACTGGTAGTAGAATTTAT
>JAOTAX010000009.1:1009895-1041424 GCA_025629825.1 Erythroxylum guanchezii | reverse complement strand
TGTTCAAGGAAATCAAGGAAGACAAGAAAAGGCAAGAGTAAAGGCTTTGGACAAGTATTAAGTAAGGAATTAAGGTGGGTTCCATGTTTATAATTGAGTAATGAGCCACCAAAGTTTGCTTTTGAATCAAAAGAATAAAATGATTTCAATTACTTCACAAATGTTGCTTTTATTGCTTGTGATTGATTTGAGAAATTGTTACATGTTTGGTGTATGAAAGTTTTATGATGAATTGTGAATTGCCAAATGAAATGGCTTTCGAAAAATTGTATGTTCATAAAAAACAAGTTTCCAAAATGTTGCCATTTGGGCAATCCTTTTGCAAATCATGATTACATGTAATGTGGGTTTGGTTTGGTTCGTTCTGTTCTGTCAAGTGCAATTGTCTAAAAGCTTCTCCCGCCTGCCCGCTAGTGGCAAGGAGCTCCTTCATGGACTCCCTTACGACTACACAAAATCACTATATGGGATTGTGTTAGCTCGTTTTGTTCACGACTACACATGACCATTATATGGGAATGTGTTAGTACGTTATGTTACGGACTACCTAAACCATTATGATGTGCTTATATGTTTACATGTGTTTACAAGTTTGATAAATGCATGATTTATGTTGCTTATGAATAGTTTGATTGACAAGACTTTGAGAAAAATGTGTTTTATGATTCAATAAGAATTTTCAATGGCAATGAACGTTTTGAATGGTTTTGCTTGTTATCCGTTATAAACTTGTTACCCACGAGCTGTAAGCTCACCCTCCTTTCATTCCCATCTTCAGGTAATGAGAAAGAGATCGGATGAAAGAAAGTCAAGACATTCGTTTGATTATGCATACGTTGTATTTTTAAGTTGGATTGATGTAAAAATAAGACTTTAGACATATGTTGAGAATTATGGGATTTTGTATCTTTTGTTGTATTTTGGATTTTGATATTGATGATGTAATGCGGCTTGGAATGCCATTAAAGTTTTGTAAACATTTGTCTTATGTTGTTAATGAAATAGGAATTGTCTATGGATTTGAAATATGAATTTGTGTATGGATGATGAGTTGATGAACCTTGAATATGAACTATTGTTATATATATATAAGTGAAATATTATGGAAAGGAAAGATAGGATTTTTGGTGAATGATGAATGTTATTGAATATAAGGAGTCAAATAAATTGAGGTTGAGAATTTGATGAATTCCAATTGGTAGTTGAATGGTTATGTTCATGATAATCCAAGTTTGTATAGTGCAATTTCCAAATTTTTCATAAGGGTAAAAATGTGTGTTCTGATTTCCAAGGAAAAACTGTATCGATCTATATAGATTTAGCCAAAGTTGCCTCCATGAAAGTTGTAGATTGTCTTTATAGCTTTCCAATGCTATAAAGTATGCAATATTTGGATATCAGAGTTGTGAGTTATGCTCATTACAAATTAGGATATCGTAGAGGGCGTGATTCCCGAACCATTAGAGTTTATGAAGTGATATCGGACTAGAAAGAGTTGATTTTGGCAAGATTATGAGTAAAAGGGATGTTAGGATGGGTTTAGGACCCTCTGGAGGGGTCTTAGAGGGTGAAAAATTTGTTACACCCGAAGGTTACACAACCTGCCTGTGTAAAATTACACAGCCCGTGTGTTTCCAGCGCAGGAACACTGTTACACTCGAAATTTACACAGCCTGCCCATGTTTGGTTACACGGTCTGTGTTTTTTGATCCTCCAAACGACAAAATTTCAATTTTAGGTCTTCACAAAAGTTGTATCCCTAGATGTCTACTTTCAAACCATCCAAAAATGAAGTCGATCTGACATATATAGTGAGAGTTATGACGATTGCATCAAGGCATATTCAATACGAGGAAGGTCATGAATATGTTGGATTCGTTCTGCCATAATATCTTCGTCCGACCTCCGATTGAGGTGATTCTTGAGGTGTTAGATTCCTAACACGTTTTTCTACCTCTCCATCAAAATTGGTAGCCTTTTGAGATGAATTGAAAAGGATTGATCGAAAGAAATTAAGGGGTCAGTTGGGAGAGCATGTGTGGGCCATGAACATACTTTGAATTTTTAAGCATATCTTGAGCTATAGAGCTCCGAATGAGGTGGTTTTTGTTTCTAAATAAACTAAAGACTAAGAGATACATGTTTGAAGTAGTTAATTATGATTTTTTGTGATTTCATTATGTGGCTCGCCTTTGTGGCTTGAGATGTTATGAGAACGATGTGGAACCGATGATGGCTCATAAGGGTTAAATGAATTAATCATACAGGATAACAGGCACATGTCTTATGATTCTGAAGAGTATTGGAAATCCAAAAATAAGGAGTAATGAAGAAGATCACATTTCATGATTTCGCAAGCGATGGATTCCGGATTCAAGCGGGATCCAATACGCATGGCCTAGGAATCCTATCATACCTTTGACGTTGATTAGAGGTAAAAGTTTTTCGATAACTTTCATTTTTGCTCTATCCACTTTAAATCTTTGGTGCAAAATTGTGTCCGACCACTATCCCCTCTTGCACAATAAAGTGGCGTTTCTCCTAATTTAGCACAAAATGGGATTCTTCACATCTTTGGAATACCCTATCTAATTGGTTAAGCACATCTCAAAAGAGTCTCCAAAAACTGAAAAACCATCCATGAAAACCTCCATTATGTCCTCGACCATATCTGCGAAGACAAATATCATGCATCTTTGAAATGTAGTTGGGGTATTACATAATCCGAAAGGCATCCGTTTATATGCAAAGGTACCATAGGGACAGTGAAAGTGGTCTTTTTTTGGGCTTCAGGGTAGATGAATATCTAGTTATATCCCGAGTAACCATCCAAGAAGCAATAGAATGAATGACCAGCCACTCTTTCTATCATTTGATCTACGAATGGGAGAGGGAAATGGTCCTTTGTAGTTACCTTGTTGAGCTTGCGATAGTCTATACACACGCTCCATCCTTTAACGATTCTTGCTGAGATTAATTCTCCCCTTTCACTCTTTACTACCATAATTCCACCTTTCTTTGGTACACATTGTACCGGGCTAACCCATTCACTATCAAATATAGGATAAGCTATCCCTGCATCTAAGAGTTTTACAACTTTTTTCTTGACCACTTTTTTCGTATTAGGGTTCAATCTGCGTTGGCATTCCCTCACCGCCCTATAGCCTTCTTTGAGGTTTATTCGATACATACACACATTCGAACTTATACCTCGAATATCGGATATTTGCCACCCCACAACCTTCATTCGCTTTCTAATAATTGCCACCACCTTACTCTCTTGTTTCCCATCTAGGTGATTGGAGATGATGATGGGTATTTGACCTTCACTTAGAAAGGTATATCTGACATGTGTGGGCAAAGGTTTATGCTCTAGCATGGGTGGTTTCTCTATGGAGGGTGGTGCAGGTTCCTCGATTCAGATCAATATGTCCTGATATGGTTGAACATTTGACCCCTCTATCTCACCAACTACTTCAGCCTTGTCCTATTTTCCTCATCCACTGCATTGTTTGTCTCTGCTTCTATTGATTTCACCTCGGTAATGCAACTCTCTACTAGCTTCTTCATACTTTTATCCATAATGCCAATTTCATATATGCAACACTTTCCTTCAGATTCTTTAAAGCTTTTTTCATATTAAATTCCACTTGATCTTCACCAATCCGTAGTGTCAATTTCTCTTCATAAACATCGATTAATGCTTTTCCTATGTTTATGAAACGCCATCCCAGAATCAGTGGACAGTTCTTATCCTCCTTAAAATCAAAAACCACAAAATCCATAGGAATAATAAACTTGTCCACTTGCATCAAAACATCTTCCACCATTCCAAATAGCCTTTTAATAGATTGATTAGTCAACTTAATTAGTAAGGAAGTTAGCTTGACCTCACCGAGTCCCAATTTTCAGAAGATTGACAAGGGCATAAGATTTATACATGGCCTTAAATCACAAAGGCACTTTTTGAATTCTAAGTCGCCAACCATGCAGGGTATTGTGAAACTCCCTGGATCTTTAAGCTTGGATGGCATTTTACTGGTGACTATAGAGCTACAAGTGTCGGTTAAAGCTACCATTTGGTTATCTTCCCATGTACGCTTCTTCAATAATATGTCTTTCAAGAATTTAGCATATTTGGGCATGTGTTCCAAAGCCTCGACTAATGAAAGGTTTATTTGCAATGTCTTCAGTTTTTCCATGAATTTAACAAATTGTGCTTCAGTTTATTCTTTTGCATTCGTTGCATATATGGGACTTTAGGTGGATATGGCAGAGGAGCAACATAGGGAGGGTGTTACTCATGTCCACATCTTTCTCCTTCTCTTGGTTTTCCTCAACAGGAGCATGTTTTGCAACATTTGTCTTAGTGGCTTGTTCAAGTTCATCCAAACATTGCCGACTCGTCAAGGCAATAGCTATCTGGATTTTACTATGAGTTGACCTAGATGATCCTCACTACAAATGAATTGTTTTTGTTTAAATTTTAGTTACTGAATTGCTATTTATATAATTGTGATATTCTGGACATTATTGGTCTTAGAAGCATGATATTCGGTAATATATTGGAAGTGCTTATTGATTGTATGTGAATACATAATGGAAATATATGTTCTCAACTAAATGTTGAATGCTGGACTTAGATCTGAAGAATGTGATATATGACTAGAATATATCAAATGTGAAATAATGAATGCATCATATGTGAATTGTTGCATCTCACTACATTGAAATGCATAAACAGATAATGGAGTTGTGACCGGAGTGACCCAAGTGAAAAAGAGCTTAAAGCTCAGAAATGTACATAACGAGCTGCAGACTCAGTTATCAATGAGCCCAGTATCCAAAATGAGTACGAGACAGTATATAAAATGAGCCCGATATTTGCGACGGATACAAGACAGTCAAATAGGCGCTCGGTCATAACAAAATAACAATAGAAGTTAGTCTCATGTGCATTTGCATCTATATCTTTACATGTGTTTATGAGATGTTTATATTCTGTTTGAGTTAAGTACATCGATAATGGTCTACTCATTGAATTCGCAAAACTCATCAAAATTGCATATGTTAATTTTTAGGTACTGAGGAGACCTAGCTTCTAAAGCAATCTAGTAGCGGTCTAGTATTGTCAATTTTGGAACAAGAAATGGCTCAAAGGTCGGTCAACTGACACTAAAGAGTCTAGGTAGGATATTTTGGTGTAACATCCCACCTCATGTAAAACATCTTGTAAAGATTAGCAAACTCTTAGATGTTGTTAATAATGTATATGTGTGGATTATGTACTGTAATGCTACAATGTATGTCTATGTTTATGAATATAATGGGAAGCTTTGATTTCTTAAATACTGGCGTTACGTCTGATGCCTTAATAAGTGAATGTGATTGTTTTAACATGCCATTCATATAGGGTATATTCTCGAATAATCTATGGATGTTCGGGCGTATGCACTATAATAGTGGTGTATTACATAATCCATGCTCAAAAGTAACATAAGAAATATATGAATAAGAAAGAAACTAACAAAAATAACATAAGAACTCTACAACATTCATATTTTTACGCGTGAAAGATAGATCAAAATCCGTACGTGATTTATTTTGACTTGAGCTTAATTTGTACATGAGTGTCGTAATTCTCAAACATCTCTTTTTATACGGTATTATTTGAAAGAAGAAATGTTAACACTGTAGAGTTGATCCAAGGCTGCACTCCGCAATCATAGCGACCGTTTTTGTAGACTGATGATTGACAAATAGTTGGAAGCGGAAACTGACAGTGAATGTTCTTCCTTGGATTACTATTAAGCGGACCGAACACGCAGGGACTTTGACGAAAGAAGCATTAAAGCATAAGGATGGTGAAGGAGCGAGTCATTATTTTGAGACGAAAAGGGCAGGCGGTGTGTGCAGCGGATGTGTTTGGCAAAAATGCCATGCCGCCTTTGTTTGAAGTTGAACAAATACAAAATGCCAGCCTTCTTGTAAGTATGAAAATGAAATTTTGACTAAAAGTAACTCTTGGGAAATAACGTAGTGCGGAGTTGGTCATTGGAATTTGAAAATAATTTAAAAAGCAAGAAAATGAATTATGATTTAAATTAATACGCGGAAGAAGGTGTGGATGTTGGTGACCCAACCCCAGTCGCCAGCTGGCTGTCGGAGAGGGGTCCCCAGATCTCTCCATGCACGTGACTCTCCCTTATTATTTCTTATTACCAAATTTTAAAAAACAACATATACGTACATATTAATAAGAATATGATGAATTTTAAGTGAGAAAAAAATGAAAAAGAAAAAGAAAAGAGAGAGAGAGAGAGAGAGTTGATGTGGAGATGAGTTATAATGGTTTAATAAAGGGAAGGGTTACTTAAGATTCAAATGGTATTATCTCAAGGTGGTAGAGAGGAAGAAGGTGGAGGAAGGGCATTGGCACCATTTGAGCCAACGGAGTTACACGACCAATAGATTTAGATGCTTGGATTGGATCTGCTTCTGGTAGCTCACTTATTACTTTCTCTTCTTTTCTTGTTTCTCCCTTCTGTTGCTTGCGTCCTTTCCTTTTGAATCTAACCTCCTTCTTCCTGTTCTCTTACATGATCGATTCTTTAGGGAATTGGGTTTGCTTTGGTTTCCGATTTTGATTGGGGATTGTTACATTTGCCGACTTTCCAACTGATGCTTGACCTTTTCCCTTGTTTCTTGATTGATTTTAAGTGAGTTTAGATGCAGAGTGGTGCAATTTCTCACCTTTTTTCTGGTTAAACCTAAATTTGACTTACATCAGATCATGGATAATTGTTTTCTTTCTCTTTTTCTTTGGGTTCTTTCGGTAGGCAACTTTTTGCTACAGTTGCGGTGTCTTGCCTACCTGTGATTGGACTGGCCGTTTATTCGTTCCAGTATACACATAGTAATAATGTTGAACTATTTAATGTCATTGTTCTGGCACGATCTATATGCTTTAGATTTTTAATGCATTTTCATCATTAGCTTGTGTATGCAAAAATGATTTTTAACATTTTAGATCAGTGATCGCATTATGTAATTAGTAACTTTTGAATGACCTATTAAATACGTTCTCATCCTTGCCTTCTCCATTGTTCATAACCTTCTTTTCGGTCAAGCCGGTACTGTTCTGAACTTTATCATATGGGTTTCCATATTATCGGGAAGGACATTCTCGTAATTACAACTTTAGTGGAAAGCAAGTGAGTAACGTTTCTTGGCATCTGTTGTTAAGTCTCCTACGTTAATTTTTTGTCTGATTGCATTGAGTTGCGCTTTCACAGCTCAGTTTTAGGGGTTCTTTTGTTTCAGATACTAGTCAACGTGACATGTCTGAGATCCTTGATCTTGGAACCCAAAATGCACTTCTCTGACATCTGACTTTGATGGAGAGAATTAAACACTTCTCCTTTTGAAATATTTGCAATTTGTGTAGTAGTTATTTCACATAACTCATTTTTTGCTAATTTCTTGTAGTTGATGGAAACCCTTGATTGTTTCCACTTCCCAAGGGACCTTATATTTTTATTTTAGTAATTTTGTTGTAGTGAATTACTATTTTCTTTATTTTAAGTTGTTTGTTATGGATAACTTGTTTCTAGTGATGTTTCTAATTTTAAGCAGGGTTTTAGCATGCAGGTCGTATGGCCTCCGGCTTAAGAGAATTGGAAGGGAAGAGAGTTGCAACAACTTGTTTAGATGTCTAGGAACCTTTCCTGAGTTGAAGAAGTCTTTCATGGGGTAAGGATTTGGAGTCGAAATGGTTTTACATCCCAATAATTTAAGGACATGGAGGATACACGAGATGACACTGGGTCAACAGAGCAAGGGCTTCCTAATACTGCATGGTGGGGTTCAGATTTCATAGAGAAGTTTGAGTCTGTTTCGTTGCTTTCTCAAGATGATAGTTTGAGTAATAGAGAATCACCAAGAAGTTCTGAAGAAGATGGATTACCTTCACAGACTGCTTCACAAATTCTCTGGAGCACCGGGATACTTTCTGAAAGAATACCAAATGGTTTCTACTCTGTCATACCCGTGAGAACTGTGATCCATTTATCACCATCAAATATTACTATCCCTAACTTTCAATTGATTGATTTTTGGTGTAATCTGTGGTGTAACATGAACTTCTGAGGGGTTATCAGTTATGTGTTTGTGAATACTGGATAGCAACGAACAATTATTTTTGTTTTCTTTTACTGCTTTCCTGTTAAGACTTTGGCATTGGTAATCTTCTTTTCACTGCCTCTTTGGTAATCGTTGGTTTGTTCTATTTCTTCATGAATCTTTATAAATGCTTTATGTGTGAAGTACAAATAATTGGGTATTAGTGCAGGCGATAGGAATGGGAAGAATGGAATGTGATTAAATTGGAGCTGCTGTAGTTTCTGCGGCCAATGTCCTTGCCAAGGATAGATTCTTTTCTTTTCTGCGCTCTTACATGTGTTTGACAGTTCCTCTGATACAGCATTTAGGTTTCTTGTTTTCAAAGTTTTCACCATATGTCAAGTAATTATGTGTTTTATGTGCTTTTATGTTTATTTAAATATTGGGAGTTTTTTATATGAGAGTTTAGGTAAGGATCATGAATGTTGTGCAGTGAGACTGGTTATTGCTTAAACCATACATGTATTTTATTCATGAGTTAATTTGATTGCATTTTGAGAGCAGGATAAAAAGCTCAAGGAACTTTTTGATACTCTTCCAACTTTTGATGACCTTAATGCTTTGGAGGCAGAGGGTTTCAAGTTTGATACTATTCTTGTTGATACAAAAAAAGATAAGAAGCTATCTATGTTAAAGCAATTGGTTTTAGCACTGGTGAAGGGATTGAACTCAAATCCAGCTGCTATGATAAAGAAGATTGCTGGACTGGTGAGAACATTTCCATGACCTTATTGGATTCCAAAGATATCCTGTTAGAAATATCACACACACATGGATTCACTGTTATGTGTTACTTGGCTTTCCTACCATCAACATCTCTTTTTAAGGATTTGGGTAGATGTCTAAGTCCATTTGTTTGTTTGATTTTGGACATGCTGAGATTTATTTTTATTGTCTCAGAAACATCACTTGTTCCTTTATTTCAACCATTTAATCACATGTAGAGATGCACTGTGAAAGAGAAGAAATTATGGTAAAGTTGAAATAAACACAAAAATGGAAGAAGAAATGTTAGGGAAAAGTATAGTTCCGAATAATGAAGAGAAAAATTTAGGGTTGACTTTTAAGAGGATGCAGTTTCTCTTTTGTTATTTGGTTTCTTTGGATTCCGACTGAAATGAGAATTTTCGGCAATTTATCAGCTTTGTATATGGTCAGTTATTATTCTTGTGGTGGTGGTGGTCCAAAATTCTTGTCATGATGGTACGTTTGACACTTGGATAAGGTAATTAGGTGATGAAACTAAGACAGCAAACAGCAGGCACGCATAGCTATGCTGGTTATCAATGTCAACTGCATTTGGTAATGAAAGCAATGAAGAAGGACAACCATTCTTCTTGAACTCCATACAGAGTTCAAATTCTTGTTTTAGGTTGAGAAGATTAATCTTTATATATTCACTGTTGCACTTGTTGGGTAATGATACAATTGTGATGTAAACTCTGGAGGAAATAATCCAGAATTTCTTGGCCAATTCAGAATTCAAATTATTCCTTTAACATTGTAGTCAATTATTCAATTTTTTTCATTTAAAAACTACTTATTTTATTTCCTTTCATTGGTGAATAGGTTTCTGATTTTTATAAGAGGCCAACAGTCGACAGTCCAGCAAAATCCGCAGTTGAAGAAACCTCCCAGGTGGTTGAAAATCAGGGTGTTCAGTTGTTGGGACAAATAAGGCATGGCTCATGCCGTCCCCGGGCAATCTTGTTTAAAGTTTTGGCAGATACTGTAGGTCTTGAGAGTAGGCTCATGGTGGTAAGCTCCAGGCCCATCTATTGAATTCCAGGCCCTTCTATTGAATTGACCTTTTCTGTTGGTTCTACTGTCTCTCTCTCTTAATTTCTTTTTACCATTGAGATTCAGTATCTTGATATGAAATGTGTTTTTTTCCAGGGTTTACCAAATGACAGGGCAGTGGAGTGCACAGACTCTTATAAGCATATGTCTGTGATAGTTGTATTGAATTCTGTTGAACTACTGGTTGATCTGATGAGGTTTCCTGGTCAATTGATACCCCGGTCAACCAGGGCAATGTTCATGACTCATATTTCTGCAGCAGGGGAGAGCGACTCTGCAGAAAATGATTCATGTGATTCACCCCTGGAACCAAACAGTCCTCTTTATGGTTTTTCTGAGAGAGTTGATACTGACAGGTTAGGACATTGCCTTGACTCAACTTTGCTGCCTGTTTCACTTTCATGGTAAAGTGTGAATGTTTTAGAACATTTATAAGTTGTTTGCTGTCCTGTTTCTTATTTACAGTGTTGAGAGGGATGACAACTTTCAGTTCCATAGGAAAATAGAAGCTTCTTCAAATGTTACGGGTCCTTCATTGAGAAATACAATGTTGCGATCAGCTACCTCCATTGATAGGAACTTGAAGTAAAATTTTCCTCTATTCTATCTTGCACTTAGGCTTCTGCATAGTTCTTAATACTTATCTGTTTGACTTGAAGTGTAATAGCTCCTAAATGTTTTGATTGAATCCTATTATTTTCGCCTTTTGTTTTTCCTCAGTTTGTCTCATAGTGAACCAAATATAGCAACAACTTTTTGGCGGCGTAGCAGAAAAAAGGTCATTGCTGAACAGCGGACTGCTAGTTCAAGGTTTTCTACAAATCCTTTTATGTCAATCGACATTTTGTATGACAGTCAATATAGGTGAAACTTTAGGAGTTTTTGTAAGGTAAAAAATATTTTCTTTTGGGGGCTTCATACTCTCCTTTGGCATAAATCCTCTGGGTTATGCTTATTAAAAGATTTAGAAGTCATGAGCGCATATTGGGTCATATGGTATATCATCGATTATAGATCTGGGAATGGACTGCTTCACATATTGTACTGTATGTCAAGCTATATTTACTTGAATATGATCTCTGCACGTGTTCATTCACATCATTAAAGAAGGTATATACCTGAAAGAGGGAACATGTAGTTATTTGGAACTTATTGAGATGGTTAATCTACAATACATTGGTAGCAAATTGTGAGGAAAGCTCTATACATGCTGTGTAAAATCTTGTTTATTCAAGACTAATCAAATTATGGATCTGTATAAGAACTTCATAGAATCTGAATACATTAGGACCTGTAGATGCCTAAAATGTTGATGCCCTTTAGCTTGGCCAAAACTCACTGAAAAGCTTTTATGTCTATAATATGGTTAAAGGTTCAACTAAGTGACAATGATAGTAAGGTAGAATGAGGCTCAAAAGAGATGACTTGCTTTCTTGATCAACATGTGGATCACGGACCAAAGATGTGAAATTTATATTCAAAAGCGATTATGTTGGTTCTTGTGATGGATTTTTTGGTCACAATAAACTGCTACTTGAAAACAATTAATTGGTTAGATGCTGAAGTTTATTACCCTTTTCTTCACTATGTTTAGTGAAAACTTTTTGTTTTGATACTCCTATAAAGGAGAGAAATTCCCTCGATGCATGCAGGTTTTTTGCATGCCTGCTAGATATATAAAGGGTTTTAGCAGCTGTATGTGTAGTTATGGCTCTCTGTGAGCAGTCAATTGTCCCTAGGTTCCTTGTTGCTAGGTACAAACTTAGTTCCTAGGCTAGTCTGCTTGGCAACAACTTTTATGTATTCTACAAGTCTTTGAACTTTTCGGTAGTTTTTGTTGCTCTTTAAAGAGACTGGACTAAGAACATATGTAACTTAATGATGTGAGCTTCTTGCAATCTTTTGGAAGTTCTTTCTAAATTCTAAATTGTGCTACTGAGAACGTCAATTTTTCAATTGCAAACTTAAATGGTAGAACAATTCCCAGATGGATATGGTTAACTTGACAAGTTGGGATTTGCACTCTTGGATCGCTAAACCCGGTTTTCTTTGTTTATACTTGGATATTATCGGCTTTGGTTGTGAACCTGCATACAAGAGATAGAATTTTTTCAGGCTGTGTCCCATAAATTTTGGTCCAACAAAGTTTGTACTGTATCGAGCTTACATGAAAAATGTTCTTCCTTTTAGCCTACCACTGTTGAGATATTTGTTAAAATGAATGCCATTTAAATCTGTTACTTAAGGTTGATATTGGATAAAATTTTAGTTATATATCTTCCGCCAGGCCAACTTATTTATGCCACCTTCTTACTTTTCCTTGCATAGTATGTATAATGATCAGTTCAAATTTAAAATTGTGCCCGAGCCTCTTTGCTCAAACATTTTGGTTCCATACAATTCTGTTGGACTGCTCCATAGCTTGAAATATCGGTTGAAGGTTATTCACAGATATAGGATAGTTGATGAATATACTATTTCATAATAATACATATAATGTTACAAGTTTAGGCCTCTTGGACGTTAAGTATGCTCTATATTTGTTGGAAGTTAGATTTGAGAGCTGAGATTTAGAAATAAGGACTTCAAAACAGAAGGGTAGGCCTAGAAATTTCTTGTAGAGTTTCTTACAAAAGTTAGGGATCACTTTTAGGGTTTTATCACAAAAAATTGTCAATGTCAAAGGTTACTAGAAATCACTTCTAAGGCTTTTGGAATCACTCCTAAATCTAAAAATCACTCTTAGGTAGAAAACATCACTCTTCCCATGATTGAAATTTAGGAATTCTGGAAAACCCCACATAATTTTGTGTTGAGGACAGTTAAAGAAAATAAACCTAAACATGATTTCTAAAGAAAAATAACACAGACTTTCTTGAACATATGAGCGAATCCCATTCTCTATACGTTCCATTGTATTTTCTGTTATTGATACTTTTAGAGAGGTTTATGTTTAAATAATCTTCAGGTCCTATAATAAATATAGATGTTTGGTTCCTAGTTAGTCTTTTCATTATCATACTTCTTTTTACAGTTTCTTTTTGGGCCATAATTCTGGGAATAACCCACAGATATATCACACAATAATTTTCTCTTAACATGCAGTTGATGCTTTTGACAGTAATAGTTGGGTCTTTGTTTGGTGCTTTTTCCATTGGATGTTTGTTAAAAGCTTATGTTCTTTCTTCATAAATTTAATTGTAGTTCTCATCAAACTTGATTTTTCAGCCCAGAGCATCCTTCACTTCGAGTACGTGGGAGGTCAATGTTAAGTGGTGACAGACATTCAATCAGAGGTTATGCTGATGACGTTGCCACATCAAGGTTCTGACCTCTGTTCCTAAATTTTTATGAAATTTAGATTCTAGTATGCATGATAGAATTTTGAATCATTTCTTTATCCAATTGGTCTTCCTCATTTTTCAATTCATGTTTACTCTATTTTTGTTGGTTCACTAGTGTAGTTTTCGGAAATCAGTATTTTCCTAGCAACATGTACGACAAACTAGGAAGTTCTGAAAATTATAAGTGATTTTAAATATTTCAACTAAATTTCCTGGGCAATTTTTTTTTGTTTACTTCCTTTTTGGCTAAATCATGAACTTCTCATTGATCCTTTCTTCTGTCAATCAGAGGCAGGTAATGCCCCTTGCTCATTAGGTTTCTTGTGCCTATCTAAAGTAACCAAAAACTTACACCTTCACAAGATTCTCTTTGCTTGAGGGAGTATATACATCCTACTCAGCTGTTGTTTTCAAACTAACACTTGCTAACACTCAGCAGATGATGCTTCCACCATTATCTAGACCAAAAGCTATGAAAATAGTTGATGCATTAATTCAGCTTTAGTGATTCATTTATATGCTTAATGCTTACATTTTCTCCTTTGAAAGTGAAAAACAAAAAGTTCTTGGAAGGTGCAACTTGAGAAATAGGTTTTCAATGAAGATTCCTAGCAACCTCCTATTTGCCTCACAATGGTATCCAATGAAAGAATTTTGCGTTAGAATGTCCTCCTGCAGTACTATTGATCAATGCTAATCAGAGAATTCAAACGATCCAGACTGCCTCCAACTCTTCCCATGAAAGATTTGATATTGTAGTTGTCTGGAGCCTTAACCTTTCTATCCCTAATCCTAGCTAAAAATCAAAGAAAATTCCAAATCTCTTGGTGAAGGTAGATAAATAGGGAATATGATTTATTTACTTTGCATCCATCAGTTCTCATGTGTGTCTAAGTTCTACCATTCCTTGGTGTATTTCCTCGCACCTTCCAAAAAATTTTATTACCAAGAATGATAGTTAATTTCTATCCACTACAGATGTTTTTTTATATATGAGAAGTTAGTGAAAAATATTGTTGAGAGTTTAAAAGGATGTCCATTTGTATACTTTATAATAATTGCATATAATAACATCTATAGTGGTGAATAAGGATTAAACATCTATTGACGCACCTTTATATAGGATTAGAGCAGGAGTTTTGAGTCTTACAATTTTTTGTCGGCAGCTCACTTTCCTTGGCCTCGTTACATATTTTCAGTGAGTTTTTAGAAAATCAACTCTTTTCCCTCCCAACCTACAATGCAAATTGTACATAGCTTTGAGCAAGTCCAAAGTGAAACTGTTTGTCTAGGAGGCCTTGTGACCAAAATTCTAGTTATATGAAGAAGATATGAGCAGTATGCTATATCCATTTTCACTGGTACGATGTCAAGGATAGAAGATCGGAAGTCTTTGACCTTGTCTCCTTGCAAATACTACATACAAAATTTTTTAAACTCCATTTTTCCAAATTTAGATGAAATGCTTCTTAGTGACTAGTTAGCACATTTGGGTTTTCAAGTCACCAATATCAACGAGTGTGGTGAGTCAATTCATGACTAGTCCTTGTGTTGAGTAATAGGAGCTAACTCTTCATAATATTTGGCACGTTAAATAGGCTTCTAGACATGGTCTTTTATATGTTAATGATAGACACTTTGATATATTGGGATATGTAGTTGCAGATTATACGGGTTAATAATTTGGTAGACATTCCATATCGGGTTATTACGGATTTATAAAGGGAACTATGGTGTCATGGGACAATAGAAAGACAAATATAGTAGGTCATCCTAGTGCAGAAACTGACTATATGGAACTGCTATGGTTTCATCATCTTTCTGAAGAAATTGAATTTATCCATCAAGACCAGCATTACTGAAACCTATGAAACTAGTTTGTGACAACCAAGCAGGACTGCATATTGCTTGAAATTCATATTATCACCAAATGACAAAGCATGTAGAGGTGGATTTTGTTAGACCTCCTATTACACAGGTCTATCCTAGAAGGGCAAAGGGAAGGGTAACCGAGTAAAGTAACCATATTTTGTTAGAGGCAGGGGCTAGTAGTTATATGACATGCATGAGAGAGTGAGAGAGTAGTGAGTTTGTTGCATGGCTGACGTAAGTAGCTGGGTTAGTATAAATAATGTAATGATTGGAAAGAAGGGGGGTAGCATATTACTAAGAGAATTCTGATGAGCCTTAGGCTAGGAGAGAGCAGACACTCTCGAAATTATTTGCAAATTATCTTGTAACTTGACAGAATTGAGTTACTATTAATAATAATTCAGTGACATACTTCTCATTTTTGAGAGTATCTATCACTGGTATCAGAACAACGATCCTATCTATGGCTAATAAGAAAGGAGATAATTGATTGGATGGAATTGAGGACATTGAGAGAGTTTGCGTGAAGATTTTCAGAAGGACTTTGAGCTACTGAGGGAAGAACAGAGACTGGAGAAAGAAGAATTGCAAAAAAATTGGGAGCAATCACAGCTCAAGATAAAGGAGTTACGTGAGATAATGAAGCTGTTTGTGAGCCACCGAGAAGCCGGTAAGAGTGGTGAGACTTCAGGCAACAAATGGAATGAAGAGGAGCCATGCGTGGACAAAGGGAAGGGGTCGATGGAACAAGGTTGGGATGTTGGACCACCATCGCAGTTCTAACTAGTGAAGGAGCTCCGGCGATATCACCCAGAGAATATTGGTCGGAATGTACCTCCATCGGAGTATGGGTGGAATAATACGACCCATCGGGAATCACCCAATGGCTTTGCTCAACAAGAGCGTGATCGACGTAGGCCACTGGAGGGAGGGGAGCGTGAACGAGAACAGCAGAGAGAAGGATGGAGGGACTTTACGGAAGAACCACCACTGGGATTTGTACGATAGGGGGAACCTCGACGTGACTGTCGAACTAGGAGGGTGGAGATGCCAGTCTTTGACGCAGACAACCCAAATGGGTGGATCTATCAGGTTGAACGTTTTTTCTCGGTGGGGAGGTTTAACGAAAGGGAGAAAATGGAGTTAGTATCACTTAGCATGGAGAAGAAGGCATTGGCGTGGTTTCGGTGGGTGGAGGGTCGACGACCGATTAGGAATTGGGAGGAATGTAAGGGTCTACTTGTTGAAAAATTTCGACCCATCCAGGAAGGGACCCCATGCCAACGTCTATTGGCCATCAAGCAGACAGGTACAGTAGATGAATATATTAGTAGGTTCGAGGAATTAGCTGCTCCATTATCAGAGTTACCAGATGAAGTACTGGAGAGTTCATTTTTAAATGGGTTATCGAAGGAAATCAGACTGGAACTATTAATTTTTAATCCTAGTAGTTTGGGACGAATGATGTCTTTGGCTCAACAAATAGAGGAAAAAAATAAAGTAATGGGACGTGATAAGGGAAACAGGGCAATGGGTGGTAGTAGAATAAGTGGCTATGGTGGATACAAAGCGTGGGAGGCAGCGGGAGATAGTGAGAAACTTGGGGTTAAAATAGGGAAGGTTGCTGCCACCGACGAAGGAAATGGAAATTTTAAACGTTTAACATTTAGTGAGATACAAGAGAAGAGGAAGTAAGGACTATGCTTTAAATGTGAAGAGAAATATTCACCAGGCCACCGATGTAAAATGATAGATTTGAAGGTTCTCACAGTCTTTAGATGAAGAACTAGAAGTTAGTACGTTGGAGAGTGTAGAAGATGACGAAGAGTAAGAAGTGGAATTGCAAAATGTAGAATTATCAGCAAGATCGGCATCTGGGTTGACCTTACCCAAGACGATGAAGGTAGTAGGAGTATTAGAAGGGGAGCCCGTAGTGATCCCTGATTTTCTGCCATGGGTAAAGGTAGGTAACTATAAAACAAAGAAAGACGCGATGATGAAGGGCGTTGAATTGATTGTTATTGGAAGGATCGCGCTCGCCGACGCCCGGCTAGCGTTAGAGGGCGAACTCTAACTTCAACCAGATATTCATCCTTAATACTTGCTCTAACGGACTCTCGTCTTGCTTGCTGGGAGAGAGGAAGCTTCCGGGCGTCAATAGGTTTGGCTAGGACATTTATAACACGACCCAAATAAGCCTACATTGGGAGTCCACCCGCTGTCAGCCATTCGTAACAAGGTAGCGGGGCTTCGTTCTTCCAGTTTTGCAAGCTTTCTGGATATATTTTGCTTCTCCAACATCTTACTGAGTTTCCCCCTCATCTTTTTTTACGATTACACCCAACAGCCCACTTGAGCAATTTTCCATTTGGGCGAGCAATTTCGAGACTATGAGCTTTGTTCGAATGGAGAAATCGACACTGGCATCGGCGCACAGGAATCCGTTGGGCCTGGCCTCCTTTTTGCTTGAAAGCGGTTCAAAATGGTTCGCTTTAAATGGGGGATTGCCACCACCGCTGGAAGGTTGTTTCCTGGGCTCTGCTCGCTCGTCTACGCTTGGAGGCTATGGCAGTTTTACCGGCCTGTCTATCCCCAATAATTCATTTTCGCTGCTTTTTATATGCAATTAAAGAAAGAAATGGTTGAATAATCGGAATAGTCTAATGCAAGTAGTCCCGCAAGCCAGCCAATAGAGTAATGAATAAGAAAATATCTCGAGTCGAAAAACACATTTCAGAATGAAGGAATCCATTTAGGCCTACTAGGAACACGTAGATCATTCCATCTTGATATGTGGCTGGGCTGCTACTAGTGGGCTTTGCCGCTACGGGAACATTGTAGGAGTGAAATCTTGATATAATTTGAAACAAGAAAGCAGCAAATCCAAGGAAATAAAAAAAAAATGTGTGTTGAACAAGAATTAGGGATCGGATGTAGGCGAAATTCACCTGAACTGGGATTGGATCTTTCTTTCTTGCATGCACGATCTCTCCTTTGAAAAAACCTTGATCCTTCTTTCTTGGGTTCCAACGGTGGCAACTGCGGAATCCACTATTGGGTTAGCCATTTTCATTATTACTTTCCTGGACAGTTTATTGGTCTAAATAAGCCAACCAAAAATGCATGGAATATTTGGCCGAACCTTCCGCTTTCATCTTTTCGATTGCATGAGGCAAGACAAAATTTCATTTGATCCAAGAGCGAGACTCACTGATCAAAAGGACCAAGCCGGGTGGGATAGAGCCCGCTCCCAAGCCAAATCCGAAGACTGTGTGCAAAACCGGGGATTGGATAAAAATGGATTGATGACTTTTATCGGTAGGATACCTGTAGATTCTCTTGAGCAAGGCCTAGATTGCTGTGCAAGGGACTCCCGGTTCAATTCAATGATTGTAATGTAACTTGGTCAGTGTCCTAGCAAATCATAAGTCAGTTTAATAATAATAAAGGAGTGCAGCCAATTCACAAAACCGATGAAACAACTATGAGTTCGCTTCCTACGAGCCCATGCGCAATCGTGCAAATAGATAGGGTTCGGTATTACGAATCTAGCAGATACGTAGGGATTTGGCATCTGCTTGTGTTAAGAAAATGAGTTGACTGCTGATTCTGCTTTCAAAGCCTTCACACGAAATTCCACTCTCCTCTGTCTCACTCAAGTGAATTGGTTTCGAGAGCAGTCTGCCAGTTTTTGGCGACAAGGCAGATTTTTGGGAGAGGATCGAAAAGACACTCGACTGGTTAGAGAGGATCGATGTGATTGAGCTCGAGTCGAAAATTATATGGAAAAAATGGAACTTGCAGGGGAACTCGCTTGATTCCCAAATGGGTCTGACTCGTAATTCACTTCTGACCCCGTGTTCGATAGCGGAAAGCACCCCACTTGAGTTAGACCGCGAAAAAAGTGCTCTCTAAACCGAACGTGAATGTCATTTTCCATCAGATGGTTGTTCCATCATATGCTCCTCACATACGTTTAGAATCTCCAATCTACTTTTGGAAAGGGGAGTCCCCTGGGTGTAAAAGATAAACCCCCCTAGAAATGTCACAACATCGAAAGAAATTGGGACGAAATCAAATAGGTTGTTGTGAAAGAAGAAATTCCTTCCTAGCAATTGAATCAGATCATTGCTTTAAGAGTTTCATTGTCGAATTGAGCTAGGCGAGCCGCCCGGTGGTGTGGTACGTAGTGGGTTTAGTACGTCCCGCCAAAAGAATCGAAACCCCTGATTTTTGTTTAATGGCATATCCCGAATTGAAGGCTCCGAAACAAAATTAGAATTGGATTTGAAAAACTTGAATTCAGCAGCTCTAAGCGTTTCAAGATTCTACACTTCTAGGAATCAGGACTCCATACAAAGGAACTGATAACTTGCATCCTCTCGAAACCAATTCACTTGAGTGAGACAGAGGAGAGTGGAATTTCGTGCGTAGGGGTAGTGAAGAGGTGGCTACTGTCCCAGCTGGTAAAGCCTTCAACTCATCATCAAGAACAACGTGACTTGGTATGATAATTTCTACCAATTCTTCTTTTATTCATCAGGGAACTTGCTCTCAATCCCCTTTGACTCATTGCATACCTTTCATTCTCTCTTTCTGTAAAAAAAGTCTAGATCGGATTTCTATCGTGGTCCTTGTCGGAGATGTGGTCGTTGTCCTTGTCTCCGTTTCGAGTAAACGGTTACTTTGAAATAGAACAAGAAAAATGGAATTTGCCTTTTATCTCAGAGGTGATCCGCGAAGACATGCTTTTCAACTGCTACCAAGAGCCGTTGGACCCATAACTTTGTATCGAAAGAGTTGGCGTTGAAATGAAGTTCCAAATGGGACGACACTGACAAGTATGAGATAGCGATGGGGAATGGTGAAAGAGTAGCAGGAACTGGGGTCTATAGGAACTTGAATTTAAAGATACAGGAATTAGAAATATGTGAGGATTTTTTGCCAATGAAGTTGGGCAGTATAGATGTGATATTGGGCATAAATTGGTTGAGAACACTAGGAGATGTCCTGAATAATTGGTGTACATTGACTATGAAAATAAGATTGGGTGGGAAAGAAATCATTATCAAAGGGGACCCAATATTATCTAAATCCCTGGTGAGTGCAAAATCCCTTTGCAAGGATCTCAACGAAGGGGATTTCATGTGTTGGTTGCAAATGGCAGTACAGGAGGAAGAATCGAAACTGATTATTAGGGTGGAAGACCCAGAAATCAGAAGTGTGTTGGAAGAGTGTGGAGGGGTGTTTTAATTGCCACAGACCTTGCCGCCAAAACGGGGAAGAGAACACCACATTCACTTAGTTCAAGGAGAAGGACCAGTAAGGGTTCGACCCTACAAGTATCCCCATTTTCAAAAGAATGAAATTGAGGGATTGGTCAAGGAGATGTTAGAATCTGGAATCATTCAAACTAGTACTTCACCTTACGCTAGTCCAGTTCTGTTAGTCAAGAAAAAAGAGGGAGGGTAGCGGTTTTGTGTGGACTATCGTGCTTTAAACAAGGTGACCATAAGCGACAAATTTCCAATACCCATAATAGAAGAGTTGATGGATGAATTGAATGGTGTGACTATCTTCTCTAAAATAGATTTGAAGTCCGGCTACCATCAAATAAGAATGAGGGAGGAAGATATGGAGAAAACGACATTTTGAACTTATGAAGGGCACTATGAATTTGTCGTAATGCCCTTCGGATTGACAAATGCTCCCGCTACATTTCAATCCTTGATGAATCAGATTTTTAAACCCCATCTCAGAAAATTCATACTAGTGTTCTTTGACAACATATTAGTTTACATCAGAAGTAAAGAGGAGCATCTAATGCATTTAAGGGTAACTTTGAGTATTTTGAAAGAGCAGAAGCTCTATGCTAATTATAAGAAGTGTGTCTTTGGACAGACTAACTTGGAATATTTGGGCCACATTGTATCAAAGCAAGGGGTGGCAGCGGATCAGGCCAAGATAGAAGCGATGTTGAGGTGGCCAAAACCAGTAACCTTGAAGGAGTTGAGAGGATTCTTGGGACTGACAGGCTATTACCGGAATTTTTTAAGAGGGTACAACCACATTGCAAGGCCGTTGACCCAGTTGCTCAAGAAGAACAATTTTCAGTGGACAGCTGAAACAAAGAAGGCTTTCAACAGCCTTAAACAGGCCATGATCACAGTGCCCGTTTTAGCCTTGCTCGATTTCAATCAACCTTTTATTTTGGAGACTGATGCTTCAGCTTTTGGCGTGGGAGCTGTGCTGATGCAGAATAATCGACCGATTGCCTATTATAGTCAATCACTATTAGCAGAAAGAAAGGGACAATCGGCTTATGAGAGAGAACTTATGGCAATTGTGTTGGCTATCAGGAAATGGAGATCTTATCTCCTAGGCCATAGATTTGTCATTCGTATTGATCAGAAACCATTGAAGTTTTTACCAGAGCAGCGGGAGATTCAACCCGATTATCAATAATGGATCACCAAGTTGTTGGGTTTTGATTTCGCCATTGAATACAAATTGGGCAGAGAAAACAAAGTGGCGGATGCTCTATCCAGAGTGCAGTACCGAGAGGAGTTGTAGACGTTAATGACATGCAAAATCATAGATATGGATGTAATTTTGCAGGAGATAGAAGTTGATGGCAAGCTAAGGGGGTGGACGGAAGCTGTCAGTAATGATCCAGGGTTCAGGCCTCCTTATACGGTGAAGCAAGGCAGACTCTACCACAAAGACAGATTGGTAATCTCTGATACTTCTGCTTTTATATCCAAACTTATGAAGGATGGTCATGAGAGTCATTTGGGAGGACATGGAGGTCCATTAAAAACATATAAGCGAATCTCTAGGGAGTTGTATTGGGAGGGCATGAAGAAAGAAATTTACAAGTTTTTGGCGCCTTGCTTAACATGCCAACATGATAAATACTTAACTCTGTCACCAGTAGGACTATTGCAGCCCCTGGCGATACCCAATCAGGTATGGGATGAGATAACGATGGATTTTATCGAAGGGCCCAAATTCTCTTGGATATTCATCCATCTTGGTCGTAGTGGATAGGTAAGTATGCTCATTTCTTACATCCATACATGGCACAAACAGTAGCTGAGGTGTTCATCAAGGAAATTCTGAAGTTACATGGGTTCCCTAGATTTGTGGTTTCTGACAGAGATAAGGTTTTCATGAGTAAATCTTGGGGGGAGTTATTCAGGGTGCACGGAACAGCTCTTAAGTTTAGCTCATCCTATCATCCTCAAACCGATGGTGCTATTGAAGTGGTAAATAGATCAATAGACGCTTACTTGAGGTGCTTTGCAGGAGACACCCCCAAGCAATGGGCAAAATGGTTAGGCTAGGCTGAGTATTACTACAATGCCTCCTATCATGTGGCTCTTAGAACTACACCCTTTGCGGTCCTATATGGGAGGGATCCTCCTATTTTTCAGATGGGATCAAGAGTATCAAGATTGGAGTCGGTTGATGTATTATTACAACAGAAAGGCCACTACTTGATCAAAATTAAGCAGCATTTATCTAAGGCACAAAACGACATGAAAAGCAGAGCTGATAAACACAGGCGGGAGGTGGTTTTTCAAGTCGAAGACAAGGTATGGCTGAAGCTAGCTCCTTATAAACAATTAATTGTAATGAGAAGAGTCAATGAGAAGTTAACCCCACGATATTTTGGTCCATTCCAAGTATTGAGAAGGATTGGGGAAGTGGCATATGAGCTGGAGTTACCCGAGTCAGCCCGAATTCATCCTATCTTTCATGTGTCACAGCTGCGGGCAGTGGTGGGAGAGGATCATGATAAGTTAATTTTACCTGACAAGTGGACAGAGGAAGAGGAGTCACCGGTGCAACCTGAAGAAGTCTTAGCGACAAGACCATGAGGGGGATCCAAGGACCTGAAAGTCTTGATCAAGTGGAAGGGCTTAGCAGTTTTGGAAACTACTTGGGAGAAATTTGAGGATATAGTGGAACAATTTCTGGATTTTCACCTTGAGGACAAGGTGCAACTTATGGGGGGGAGCAGTGTTAGACCTCCTATTACACAGGTCTATTCTAGAACCTCCTATTACACATGTCTATTCTAGAAGGCCTATATTATTAAGAGAATTCTGGTGAGCCTTAGGCTAGGAGAGAGTTCTGGTGAGCCTTAGGCTAGGAGAGAGCTGACACTCTCGAAATTGTTTGCAAATTATCCTGTAACTTGACAGAATTGAGTTACTACTAATAATAATTCAGTGACATACTTCTCATTTTTGAGAGTATCTATCAGATTGTCAATTTATTGAAGAAAGAATAGTTTCTAAAGAGTTAATCAGGTATTCTATAGTCTCAGTAGACCAGTTAGCTGATCTCTTTACTAAATCCTTAAGGGGTTGAGAATTATTTTGTACTAAGCTGGGTATTGATAATGTATATACATCCGCTTAAGGGGGAGCATTAAGAGTATAAAATGATATTTTAGTCCGTTTGTGTACTTCATAATATTTGTATATGATATATTACTAGTGTTGAACTGGGGTTAAGCACCTACTTACCACTATTGATATTATTATATCCAAACTTTTTCAAGTATACAAAAGGCTGAACATGGTGTTTTACAATTATAAATACGACCCTACACAATACATATACATATTGTTAAGCCAATAAACAATTTGCACATGGACAATAGGTAAGAATAGTGCCAGAGAAAGGAAAGGTTGATGATAAGAGATTTACGGGTGCAATATCAGATTTCTTGCCATAGTGTTGACATTTGGTGTTGGCTATGTTTACTTACATTTGCATAGAAGTATGTATCACTGCTTAGAGCAGCCTAATATGGAATTTCTCTTTTAGTTACAGATCAGAGGGTTCATCAACATCAGAAGCTCGTAGAATAAGGAGGAGGAGTATAAGCATGACACCAGAGATTGGTGATGATATAGTAAGGTTCGTATTTGTTTGTCTTGAGCTTTTGAGCACTGATTTATATAATCTTTTCATCCAATAGGTGCTGCGAATTTGTTGATTATTATATTTCTTTATTTTTATATCATAATCTAGCATCCAAATCTCAAAATTTTGTGCATCCATCTTATCTTGTGATTTTGACATTTAAAGTATCTTAGACAATGAAGGCATGTTCAATTGTAGAAAAAAGAATAGTGGGATGAACAGTACTATAACACACTCCCTCTTGTACTTCTTTTACTTCTAGTTTTTTTTATTTTATTTTTTTGGCTCTGATATAATGCAGAGAAGGAAAAGGAGAGAATAGAATGACTTGTTATTAACTAGGTTTTAGGCAATTTTTTTAAAAGTAGAGCAAGACTAACTAAGACCATTGTTCCGTAATAGGATACCTGAAGTATTCAAATAAAGGAAAGCCAAGGAATATCCTTGAGGGTACAAACTAAGTAGAAATAAGTCTCAACATTTAGGGGTAAGTTGAGTAGTATTTGAAGAAGGGCTCTCCAATTGCTGTTATTTGTTATAGAACATTCGTAGAATCTACTTCTTGAATACACCAAACTTGATCATGTTTGTGCATGTGATTTGAGGTCATGGTTAAGTTTTTCTAATGTTCCATATCAGAAATTGTTTTGAGAGACGTGGTCCCTTCTTTTTTTAATTATATGTCGAGTTCTTATGCTTGGACAGCACTTTAGTATTTGATGAACCTTTCAGGGCTGTCCGTGCAATGAATGAAAGTTTGAAGCAAAATCGTGTTCTAAGGGAACGTGGAGAGGATGGGTCCTATGCAAATACTTTAGACGAAAAGGAGGGTAGATCTGATCACCAAAAGAATGTAGATTTCTTTTCCTTTTCTTGATTCTGAAGCATAAATACAATCAACTTGTTTCTCTCGTTAGCATGCAACATGGTCCTTAAATGTCTTTATATGTTAAAAATGGTTTTTTTGCTTTGTTTCTGTAGTTAATTTGCGTGCTCTGATATGAAAGTATACATCGCTTCGATTGTGATGGAACATGATTGTTTTACATCTTGTGTTAAATGTTTTCTTTCTTTTTTCCAGGAACACTACTCTATAAGACTTCAATTGAGAAAAAGGAATACAACTGAAGTAAACTATAACTGTTATAAAATTATCTCTCATAATTTCTCAGAACTGTCAAAGATGCTTGCCCTTGTACAGAAATGTATTCTAAGTTGACTTTGTATTAATATAGCTCTGGTCTTCTGACTAGTTACTGCTTCTATAACCATGTGGTTCATCCACTATCAGATTTTATGCACAATGATACTAGATTAATGTATCTTTTGGTAATATTTTACGCACATTGTCATCCAAATAATTTAGCATTTTACTTCTTCACTTTGATTTGTTACTGTTTTTCAGAATATTAAATACCAGGAACACATGAAATTTTTACATAAACTATATGAAATATGGTTGAGTGTACATGGTTCTGCTATTTTCGTCTATGAGAAGCATAGTATGGAACAATCTGGAGTCTAGTATTGTTGACTCTCATTATCTGACCTTCAATTCTTGCAACTTTCTTTTCATTTTCTTTCAACGTAGAAATGATTTTATGCTAAAAGATGTTCCAATATGTCTGATTAATTGTGCTAAAGAAAAAGTTTTAAGTCCTGCAACATAGACAATTCTAATTTTCAAACATTACATAAGTTTAGTAACTTTCCAGCTATGGTAGTTGTGCAGTTAAGCTACCTTAGCTAGCATAGTTTTATAGCATTCCCAAGAGTTTGATCCTGACTCATTTACTTAATTTTGTTTTATTATTAGTTGTGTATGAATATTGTTTACAAGAAATTCATGTTGCTAGTTGGCAGTTCGTGGGACCTAGGCAAGTCTTTGAACTGCAGCAATACAATCCACAGTGACAGTAAATCACTTTCTGCCATATTTCAGGTGTCAGGTTTTGATCTTGATGCTCGGGGTTTGATATCTGGTGGAAGATCTGCTTTATACGGCATTGAAAGGAACCAGTTAGATTCTCAGAAGGCAATTTCATTACCATCCTCTCCACATGAATATAGGAGTCAAACTTCTGAGAGAAGCAGACCTTCAGGCTATGGAGTAAATGATGAATTAGTTTCAACATGGAATAAAATTCTCGAATCTCCAATGTTCCAGAACAAACCTCTGTTACCTTTCCAAGAATGGAATATTGATTTCTCAGAGGTAACTGTTGGAACTCGTGTTGGGATAGGTAAGAATTGATCAGCAATATAACTTTTCTAATTCTTCATTTTTTCAACATTATGAACCTTTACAAGTTCTTTTTGATTATCAATTTATTGTCAAGAGTGAAACTATAGTAATTAACAAGCAAAGAAAGATGCTTAGGTCCTGAGGCACTATTCATCCTGCAAGATAAAAAATGTGTTGAGCTTGCCTACTTATTTTCTAGCCTTGCTTTATTATTTTTGTGGCTTATGATTATTGTCATACCAGAGCTGATTAGAGCTTAGAGGACTGGCTAGTAATTTGTTTGTTTTTATCATTTGTTTTGTAAAAAGAAGCATTAATGAAATTTTTGTAGTTATAGGAGGATTGTGTTTAAATTGCTTTTGAAAGTGCAGTAGTGGTATTACTATAGTCTTAAATTTATTTGAATTTAATTGATTTTACAAATCAAGGTTTGTTTTGGGGTTTAATTTTAATTATAACCTACATGCCTTGTCTTTTGGATATGTTTATATATTTCCTTCTCTGTACCTCAAGCTTAGTTGCTGGGGAACGGGAATTATTTGTTCAAGAGAGTATTAGACATTTATGATTGTCTTCATTCCTTGGTTAACTCATAATTATGTCTTCATTCATAATTGTGTAAACCTCACTGCGCCAACACTGTCTATTTCTATAGTCAAAGATTCTCCATAAACATTTATTCTTTGTTTTGTGGACTATAAACAATTCCATGTGCTACTAGTCTTGAAACTCTCTGTTCCTTGAGATTAATTCATTTTTCCTCCTTTGTAGGATTTTTTGGGGAAGTATTCCGTGGTGTATGGAATGGAACTGATGTTGCAATCAAAGTTTTTCTTGAGCAAGATCTAACAGCTGAGAACATGGAGGACTTCTGCAATGAGATATCCATCCTTAGGTATCTTTTTGTTGATATTTTTATGTTGTAATTAAATCCTGCCCATTTATCAATCTAACGTTGCACCCTTTCTGGATTTGTACATGTGCTTACTCCAGCCGTCTTCGACATCCTAATGGTATTCCTCTTAAATCTGCTTGTAGTTGAGTGTAATGCTTTACATTTATTTTTTTGGAGGTTCATGCCTGTGGTGTTAAAATACTGAAGCAAAGAATTTCCAGAATCACCCATTGAGAAATGATCAAGATTCAGTTCTACACTTTGAGATTAGATTCATAGGCCCGCTTGTAAAATATATTCTTCCCAACATTGAAATTAAGACCCTGAGCCTGAACTATCAGCTATGCCTTTCTACTGTATTTAGTCTTTCCCTGCTTCTTGGTCAAATAACATATTGCTACTTCTTGCAGTTATCTTATTTTTGGGTGCTTGTACAAAACCTCCACGTTTGTCAATGGTTACAGAATACATGGAAATGGGATCCCTGTATTATTTGATCCACTTGAGCGATCAAAAGAAGAAGCTTAGTTGGCGGAGAAGGTTAAAGATGCTGCGGGATATATGCAGGTGTGTTCCCCACACATATGAGATGATATGCTGCTTGTAGAGCTACTTGCAGAAACCTAGTTACAGCGCTAGTGATTTTCTGTGGTCTATGTTTGATTAGTCATTTGTTATGTGAGGAACTTGATAAAATGGTTTGTAGGAAAGGAATCACCAGTTTTTCTTAATTTTATACTACTTGAAGAAAGAATCAGTAGTCTCAATCCGGATTTCATATTTTCAATTCCTTCGTATGTGAGGGTGTAACTTAGCAAGCTTTTATGGACTGCCAGCCTCATCTTTTATGCCTAGTTCGTGATAGAAGGCCTTCTAAATGTCACTTACTATTCTCTCGACCCTTCATGTGTCTTTTTTCAGATATGTTTTATGAATACTGCATAAACAAGTTTTCTATTCCCTTATGAAGTGCTGCCTGGACCTCCATATCTTCGTCAGAATTCATTTCAGTCTAGTTCCCTGCTTCTCAGAAGTCACTGGAACTTCTCAATTGAGCTCATATATTTATCTATTACTTCTTTTTCCATTACTACTACTATTACTAGTATTACTAGTAATATTACTACTACTAACTAGTAGTAGTAAACAACCTCTCTACTAGTTAGTGGTAAGATTGCGTATTATTGGACCTCTCCAGATTTCGCGAAGCAATGGGATTCATACTAGGTGTTGGTGTTGTTCTTCTTCTTCTTCTTTTTCCATTAGTTTATCCATCCAATTTTACTGAATTATTTTAGATAATTGACCTTAAGGACCAATTCTTTTATTTAATTCCATTATCTTCTCCCGCTCTCTATTTTCAATTGTTTAATTTTTTCTGCTCTGCCTAATATCTTTTCATCCTGCATGCATTTGCACTTCCATGAACTGTTACTACCTCTAATATCTGTGATATAGCTGATTTTTTAACCTAAGAAAGTAAGCATTTAGCTGTATGCTGACAATGTCTATTTTGGGAGATCAAGGGGGTTGATGTGCATACATCGAATGAAGATAGTCCATCGAGACCTTAAAAGTGCAAACTGTCTTGTGAATAAGCATTGGACTGTCAAGATCTGTGATTTTGGGTTATCCAGAATAATGACAGATATGTCTATGAGGGACTCTTCGTCTGCTGGAACTCCAGAATGGATGGCGCCTGAACTTATTCGAAATGAATCCTTCTCCGAGAAGTGTGATATTTTCAGCCTTGGGGTGATAATGTGGGAACTCTGTACATTAAATAGACCTTGGGAAGGTGTACCACCAGAAAGGGTAAGCTTTTTGTACAATTTTCATTTCCCTAATGCCTACTTTACTTTTGTTTCATCTAACATAAATTATCACAACTTAACTGAATTCTGAGTCCCTTATGCCCTTTCAATCCATGATTTTCAGGTAGTTTATGCTGTGGCTAATGAGGGTTCCCGCTTGGAGATTCCTGAAGGTCCTCTGGGCAGGCTAATTTCAGGTATGAATTTTATCTGCGGACTAAATGAGAAAGATTAATGTAAATATAACATAGCTTCAGAAATTTTATTGGCTCACTTAAATGATTTTTTAGACAAAAGTTTGTAGTAGTAATCGTTCCGATATTTTATTGGCTCACTTGAAACGTTCAACTGGTGTTATTGATTGCAGATTGTTGGAGAGAACCACATGAAAGGCCCAGCTGCGAAGAGATACTATCTCGTTTGCTAGACTGCGAATACACGATCTGTTGATACAGGTTGTTTCATGTTGTATAAAAAACAAACATGGTAGAGCTGTTACAATTGTGTTCCTCTCGGCCAAGTTGTAAACTGTTTTTCAATGATTTTTCCCATCATTGTGGATAACTTTGTAATGCGTCACTTTTTGGCTTCCAATGGGACAAATTTATTCCATCTTTTCTGCAATATCGGGGGAATAGAAGAGGGCAAAGAATGGATAACTGTACTCTTGCAAGAAAATTTTTACCTTTGGATTTCGCTTACCAATTTACATGCATTGGAACTATAAACCTGTCCAAATAAATAGAAGCAGAATGTTATGAAGAAAGGAATCGTGACAGGCGCACGGTTGGTACTGTGGTTCTCTCTAACTCGTTTGTTTCTCATGTGTGTTAGCAAGTCCAATTTTGCTATTAGGGCCGAGTTCAATCCGCATTAGAAAAGGATAAGATGTCCATCAAAGTGTTTTCTTTTTCTTTCAGAAATTAAATAACTCTATTCAAAGGCAAAGACATGCAAGTTGACAAGGGGAAGTAGGCATCGTTGATAAAAGCTCAAGAGTATACGAGTGTAGACATGCATTGATAAAAATCTTGAAAAATTTTCTCATTTTACATTTTATATTTAGCTTAAAATGGATTTTGAATTGAAGATTAGTTGGATTAAATGCATAAAGAAGGCACGTGAGAGCTAAGGATTTTAATATGTACTCAAATGGATAAATCATGACTAACGGACTTAACATAGGCAAACATTAGATTGAACTAGTGTGATCTGAAAGGCTCTGACTTAAACAATTCATTAGAAATCTTGAAAGATCTTGAATGATGTGATAAATAAGATTATATGAAATATACATTAATTTTAAAAGATAAAGACTATCATTTGAAGATAGTGAAGATCTTTATATATATAGATGTATTAGTCTCTTATTTTATTAATTGTAACTATATAGATAAAGAGTATCATTTAATTGGTTAGTGTGATGTAATATGATCTAGGCAATTTAGTTCAGTCAGAATTATGAATTGTAACTTCATCATCAAGCCATATGTGCTTATATATAAGCTCCTTTGGGTTTTGCTCTTTATCATACATGGAGTGATCACATTGAGAGAGAACATTATTTTGTATGCTTTAAATGAAGTAATAAATGTTGACTTTTACCATATTTCTTGTGTCCTTTATTGTTGTGTTTGATTAATTATTGCTTTCGTAATATTCTTACTCGAATGTGAGAGCTAAACACTGCAAGGGTCATTAGACATTTGAGAACAAGTTTCGTTAGTCAGCTATCATGTAGGGAAGGTTGTTTCTTTCTTATACGAACCTAAGTAAAATTATCATACAAAGGTGTAGGCATAACTTCGATGTAAATTGAGTGTCTAGAAAACCTTTATAACACTAGCATGATGAATATAGGTTGGTAGTTACATTGGTTTTCAAGTTTTTTGACAGAAACATGAGAATATATTAAATTTTTAATATGGGCAGAGTGTAGAGTCCACTGTCAAGAATTGGACTTGGGTCAACTATTGTCCAAATAACTAGAGCTAGTTATTTGGATAGTTAACCCTTATCACTTATAAACCCTTTAATATTTTCATGTCTAGGCAATATGGAACACTCTAACACTCCCCTTCAAGTGCAACTGGGGCTGGACATCCAGTTGTCACTTAAAATATACGTAGTGGTAACCGGACCGGGTTGCTGGGACTAGACATCCAGACGGACAACCGGGAAATTAATAATTTGGACCAAACCCGCTCTGATACCATATTAAATTTTTAATATGGGCAGAGTGTAGAGTCCACTATCAAGAATTGGGTTTGGGTCAACTATTGTCTAAATAACTAGAACTAGTTGTTTGGATAGTTAACCTTTACCACTTATAAACCCTTTAACATTTTCATGTTTAGGCAATATGGGACACTCTAACACTCCCCCTCAAGTGCAACTGGGGCTGAACATCCAGTTGTCACTTGAAATATACGCAGTGG
>JAOTAX010000009.1:983376-1001181 GCA_025629825.1 Erythroxylum guanchezii | reverse complement strand
AGGTTTGTTCTAGTTTGATTCAATTTAAGTAAAATGATGCTATTTCATCTTAATTTGAATGAGTTAAACTAAAATAATTTTAAATTTAACCAAAATTTGTATTAAATTTGAGTTTAAAAAATACTCAAACTTGATTTGCTGATCGTATAATGAGGTACATTTACTTTTTAACAGATTAAGAGTGACATCGCAGTTGTTAATGATTGGTGATGAATCTTGCGCGCGATGAGTACGATTTACACCTCTGCCAAGCATTCGATATCTATAAGAGGAGTGTTATGTATCGGATCGGAGAATATGAACAAATGGGTACTGCATCTTATGATCAGCAAGTGTGCTCATAAGGTTCATTAGGAAACCATCTAATGAACCCTAGCCCATATGGTGAAGATTGCTAAGACAATTACCTTTGCTCTCTTTCTGATTCTTCGCTCATCATTAATTGTTCTAAGGGTCTGCATAAAAAATTGCGTAGAGCAATTTCTCTCATTAAAAAAGGAACATAAGAATTCTTATTTCTCGTTAAGTTTTCAATTGGGAATGGTTCTTGAATTTGGTTTGCCTACAAAAACGCAATTCAATTTCGAACTAACATCTCTGTGGTCGTCTCCTAGTTCTATCAAAGGTGCGAACTATGTTGCATACAAGGAATGCAAATAATGCAAAAAGTTGACACTTCAATCCTTTTATGCGTTCTGATTTGCAGAATGATTGATTAGACAATAATCTACAAACATTAAATTAAATTATTGCTGTACTGTCAATTATATTTAATTATTTAGCGTTAGAAAACATTAAAATAATGCCATAAAATACCTTCGTAAAAAACAGACAGTTCAAGAATAATACGACTCAATATTGATGGTGCTTATCAAGTTTCTTCCTCGCGTGCTTCAGCAGAAGGGATACTTCAAGACAGTACAGGAATATGGCGAGGAGGTTTTGCTCATAATATAGGTTTCTGCACAGCAATATGCACAGAGCTCTGGGAAGTATTTTTAGGTCTATGATTTGCATGAAATTTTGGATAACGAAGAGTGGAATTAGATGTGGATTCATTGATAATTATCAACATCTTATCATCCTCCGATAAACAACAAGTATCGTATAATTCTCTCCTCTTAGGTATTCAAAACTTACTAACCCGAGAGTGGATTGTGAAAGCTAGGCATGTTTATCACGAGACAAATCAAGCTGCGAATTGGCTATCTAATTTTACCAGTTCTCTTGAACTTGGCATCTATTGGTATCAAAACTCACCTGTGGGTTGTTTTCCTATCTTTCTAGAGGATGTTTCCAGGCTGTCCCTTCCCTGTCTAGTTACTTAAAGATTAGTATACTTATTCTTCTAATCCAAAAAAAAAAAAAAAAAAGAGTAAACCGACTGCTATATGGTGATGAATTCTGAACATATATAAAAATGAAAAGCAAAAATAAAGAGAAAAATCTCTTCCCTTAATTATAAGCACAGAGCTTAAGCTTTTACCATGCAAGCTGAATTCCAAACAGATACACTTGTCAATCATAAAATCTATAAAGTTGCTGACCACAAAATCTGATCATACAGCATCAAAATCTAGCATGGTACAAAGTGCAGGATACGAAATCTCACAATTGCCCTTCCATGGATGCTCAGCATTGCTACGCAATGAGTGGGACGATGGTGATTGGCAAGGCCCATGGTGCCATTAAATATGACAAAGGAGCAGCAATATACAGACAGCATGCATTAGCATACGAATTTTAATTAAAGAAATAAGCAAGAAACCCTTAATCTTAGGTGAATCTGTCTTTCAATCATTCACATGAACATTAAATTAAGTGGAAAACTTGAGAGTTCAATTAAGATACATCACCTGATGTGATTATTCATTGGGCAGAGAATTTTCTTATAATCTTGAAAGGTACATATCATAACAACGTTCACTGAATAAAAAATTAAAACTATAAATATTTATTATAGAAAAAAATTATGACCAATATTGATTGATGGTTCTTATTACTAAATGATGGTTATATATATAGTTCATACACTTACATTCTATTGCTCTTTTTTTAATCCAGGATTTGCTTCTTACCCACCATACGATGGACTTACGTACTGCCGGAGTCACCATTGCATGTTCAACTTCACCATTGCATGTACAATCAGTCCCTTTTTCTTTTTGGTATAATGTCTAGATGAATTCTAGAATTATAATATCCAACCAAATGGTTGAAATTAAGATTGGGGTTCTCATATTTGATGCCGACATTTTAGGGGTTAGGACCAAAGGGATTGACATCTTGGCCCCTTTTTGACTAAGTTTTTCTGATAAGAATGGCTGTACCCCTTTATAGTATTTCCGGTTGTGGTTAAATGTATCCAAGATCCTGAGCAAACAATACCAGTATCTGACTATCTGAGGCTTCGCAGTTGTATTCATTAAACATAAGCAACTATATTTTTAGCATAAAATGAACCAGAATTGACAGAGTCTTAACGCTAGCAAAAATAATCGAACAATTTGCAAGGAAGCTGAAAGGTAGTTAAATCACCATAATTTGGCAAGCACAGGAGCTCAAGAAATGTGCATTGAAGAGCTGGATTCATCATTTCCCTTACTGATTGAGCTCGACTTCTTCTTTTTCTTCTTGTAAGGTATTCCTCTGGCCTTAGCTTGACAATCCCTAACTTCTCTTAGATAAACCCGAATAGCTGCGGTTGCAAAAGGGTTTGTCTCCGATGAGCTTCCATTCTCTTCATATGCTGCTCGAAGGCGTCCGATGAGGGCATCAAGGCTACCCCAAGCTTGTTTAAGTGGACACGTGCAAGGAGCAGGTGGCTCCGGTTGCCCATAAAACGTACAACCCTGCAGATGTACCTTAGTTTTGCCGAACTGATCAAGGTATCGAAGAAAGTCAAGAACATGATTACAATTGCACTCGGAAAGTGGGACTGGTGGCCTCTGGTTCTTAAGATACTGACCAAAAGTGTTCCAGTCTCTTCTCTTCTGTGATTCATAGCGACTAGGGGTTGTCGGCTGTTGATGTTCATCGGATGCTTCTGCTATGTCCTTTCCCCTATCAGTTGACATGGTGTGGATTATCAGCGAGAAATTTTGTTGTGATTTGTTTATGGAAGAAAGGTAAAGAATAATAAGCGTATGGAGACGGTGAAAAGAGTAGGAGGAAGAGAGTAGTAGTATTAGAAGTAGTAGTAGAAGAAGAAGAATAGAAGACGAGAAGAAGTTGATGACTTCACATCATTAGGCTACGGGGTGGACATGGCATGGGCCAAATGAAATGAAGTTGCTTTCTCTACTTTCTTTTTCTTTCTTCTTTCTTTTCATTTTTTTAATTTAGTCGCCGTTGGCATCAGCTATACGCTTCCTCCCCCTATTTAGGCATACAATAATTGGTGTGTCATTTGTCAACTTGAGTCTTATCCTCTGATGCTTACTAATCCTTATTGACTTAATTACCCTTAATCTAGTCACTTCGGTAGTCGTATTTGGTTAAAATAGTCAATATAAGTAAATAAATTCCCTATAGGTCCTATTTTATATGTGTAAAATATTACAGGCTGTTTTTTCTGTTTTTTTCTTTCGTTTTTTATTGTTGTTTTTGTAAAAAGAAAAACAAGTAAGTAAAACGTGTTTTGTTTACTCTGTTGTGATTTTTTATTTCTGAAAATAAAAAAACTACAACAGTTTTACAGAAGCTAAAAAACATCGTTTCTCTGAATTTTAACAACATGTTTTCTTCGACATAAAAACAACATATCCCTATTTTCTATCTCGATTAATAATAATAATAAAAGTACAAAATTTATAATCATAATTAATAATTAATAATAATAAGATAATTAATTTGGTATAATAAAATTAATAAAATTAAAAATGTTAAAAATAGTAAGTAGAAAATTTATAACAATAATTAATAAAAATAATAAAAATAATTATTAATATTATTATTAACAATAAATAATAAGAATAAGAATAATAAGAATAACTTATTAAAAATTAATAATAATAATAATAATAATAAATAAAACTAATAATAATAAGAATAACTTAATAATAATAATAATAATAATAATAATAATAATAATAATAATAATAAATTAATAATCATAACAATAACTTATTAAAAATTAATAATAATAAGAATAACTTATTAAAAATTAATAAGAATAATTAATAAGAATAAGAATAACTTAATAATAATAATAAAAAAACCAAACATATTTTTGTTTTCAGTTTTTTATTAGAAATTTTAACCAAACAGGTTTTTGTTTTCAGTTTTTATATTTTAAATTTCAACTAAACAGGTTTTTGTTTTTTTAGAAAAAAAACATAAACTAAAAAGAGAAAACAGAAACTAAAAATAACAACAAAAAAATAAAAGTGGAACCAAACAGTCCCTTAATGTTATTCCTCTATAGCGCCCTATTGTGGTTATTTTAAGACTTCCGATTTGGTGCTCCAAAATAATTGAAACTTATTAGAGCCTTAAGACTCAGACAGTAATATTCAATGTAAATGGAATGGTTTATGAAACTCCTTTAATGTAGTTAATGGGGTGTTTATAATTGACTGGCATATTCAATGTGAATTTGTTCGACTATATAATATGAGTGATCAGATATCCCATTACATAATTTGCTATTTTTGCCCTTTCATTGTCCTATCGCTGTAATTAGCATACTTCGAAGCCCAGCTTATATAAACAATAGCACGATGAAACTTGTAACTCGCGCCTTGAGTCACATTCTTAGGCACATCATAAACACATGCCTGGCCATGGTGAATTAATGACCCTTTCTAATTATTTTCTTCTCCCTTTTAAGTTCACATTAAATTTCAGAAGAAATAACACAACTTTTTAAAAAATCAACCAAATATTAATTATAAGAAAGAACTCTTCAACTTGCATTGGTAAAACGATATGAGAATAAAAAATTTAACGATGAAACAAATAATAAAATTTATGTGAAAAACACTCTAGTGTAGAGTGTAAAAAATCACAAGCTAAATTAACAAATAAATCTACTAAACTCAAAAAAGACTTTCAAAAAGTTGTTCTTTTACCTGACAATAATAAGTTGTCTTACAAAGTTTCAAGATTAAAACCAAAATTGATATCACAATCAACAAGCACTCAAACCAATCTCAAAAGAATAGAACAAGGATGAGAATACAAGACTATTTGCTCTCTCTCTCTGTTTTTCCTTCCTTTTGGACATTATGACTACACTCTCAACAAAAATTTACGTATTTTTTTTCTTTTATATCACGAAATAGGTTTTTCTGCATCGTACATGATCCCTTACACCACCATATAAATGACCTTGTATCTTCACCATCACCTCACTTGCAGTTATATAAGTTACAGAGAGTTACACGGCCTCCACACATACATGATCGTGTATTTCTTCACTCTTTGCACATTCCTTCATATGTTTCTAGGGACTTACATTGTTGAAGAGCTTCATCCATGTTTCCTTTACTTGTTCGTCACTCCCACAAACCATAAAGATGTCTATGATCATTGAAAGTCTCAAAAATAGGGTTAGACACTTAACAATCTCCCCCTCTAGCTAAATATAGGGAAGACATGTTATTCTCAATCATCTACTTGAGTTACATCCTATAAAGCTTACTATAAAGCTTATACTTGTTTCTAGGAACCACTTTAGTGAGCATATCAATACCATTCAAATCAGTATGAACCATCTTCAACATTAATTGTTGCTCTTCTATCACAAACCTTAACCAATGATACCTAACATCTATGTGCTTTATATAAGAATGATATACAACATTTTTGCTCAAGTCAATAACATTTTGACTATCATAAAATATTACTTAGCCTTCTTGCTTCACATCAAACTCTTAAATGAACCTTTTCAGCCAGAGCATCTTTTATAAACTTCCACTGTAGCTACATACTCTGCTTTAGTCGTAGATAAAGCCAACTTATATAGCTTGGATTGCTATGAGATGGCTGGTAATTATGCATGCTCAAACTTGACAACAAATCAAAAGAGTGAGTCAAAAGTAATTAAATTAGGATGTACAATGAGAGTTGACAATTTAATAAGTCACGAAATTATTAAATTGACGATCATTCGAAGGAAGATCTTGTGTGAGAATTTGATTATCCAATAGATAACTTCTGATCTAATTGAAAACGTTAAGAAGTTTTATGAATGAAGAGGTTGCAAAATCTAGAATTTTGGATTAAATTAAGGTTAATTGATTAGGTTTTGAAAGAGAGTAATCAATGTAGGAAATCTAGGATCAAAAAACACCTCATGAAACATAAAATTAAGATCCATTCTTGCTTTAAACCAAAACAAACTCTTAGACTACATACAAACATTAATAACAACATAATTTTAAGCCTATACACATGATAATCATCTAGGAAATACTTAAAAACACACTTAAACATCTAGAAAAACATAATATACACCTATCATCTAGGAAAACATAGTATACACCTGTTAATGACTTCCTTGCAAACTTGAACAGAAAACTTGAATTTTCTTCCATCAAGATCTTCAACCATATCTGCATCTATAAAACCTTCTAGAGTTGGTGCACTATCACCAAAGCACAAGCTCCACTTCGACATGCCTCTCAAGTATCTCAGAACTCATTTCACTGCTTCCTAGTGAACCTTCCCTGGATTTGACAATAATTTGCTCACCATCCTAACAGTTTGAGCAATATCTGGTCATGTGCACACCATTGCATACATCAAAGACCCTATTATAGTTGTATATGGAACAAAGGACATCCAATACTTCTCCTTCTTTGTCGAGGGACATGCACGCTTACACAACTTGAAGTGAGATGCCAGCGGCATTCTAACTGGCTTAACATGTGATAGATGCATAATTAACTATATTTATACCCCATATTTGATGTATTTTTGCTTGATATTTTATACTTTTATTGTATATTGGGTAATCAATTTGCTCTAAGTGTATTTCTAGGTTATAATTTCCTTCATGGACTAAAAATGAGAAGAATTTTGATGAAAATGCGACATAAAATGAAAATGTGAAGCAAAGAAGGGATACACGGTCTTGCATCAACTCCTACACTTCTCTCAAGCTATGTAGAATCACAAATTCTGGATATTTTGAGTTATACACAGCCTAGTACATGACCTTGTATCAGACTGTGCATCACCCAAAACTTTAAAAATTATTGTAAAAAGACGTATTCAGAGGCAATAGGGGGAGCAAACATTAGAAGGTGATTACAATGGTTGAGATCATTCAGAAGCGGCGATTTTGATTCAGAGAAGTGGAAGACACAAAGAAACCATCGAAAGATCCATAGAACTGCAAGATCAAACATCTACCTTGAAAGAATATTCTGCAAGAGACAAACAGATAGATTTAAAATTATGAACCCATTGTTTTAAATTCATTTTTCTTTTGTTTATGTTTGATTTCATGTTATATCATGTGTAACTAAATTCTTTTAGTGCCTAGGTTAGATGAACCCTAGTTTTATGCAATAACATGTTTTGATTCTTTTATTAATGCAATTGTTTAGATTGATATATTGTGATTCAATTACGTGTTTAATATATGTTTTAATAGATTTGGAATATTATTGCATAATTTGATTTCATAACATAGAGATTGAGAAATAATGTATGGGAATGGATCTACTGTAATTGAAAGGAGTTGATTGCAATCTTAGAGATAAGATGACGTAAATCCTCTAAATTAGGGTTAAGCCTAATAGTGGGATTCACAAATTAGTAAAGCAATTCTATAAACTTTAACTTAAGTAATTTGGTTGATAACCTTAGCATTAATTTCTATTAGACTCAAGAGTGAGCTATTAGCATATCATAGGAATTTTCATGGTCCAATAAATCAACAAGACAACTACATAATAAACAATCAATCAATTAAGGATATTTAGGGGGATTTGAAATCGAGAAACTGATTCTCGATATCAGTAATTTCCTAACTAATTTTTTAATTCTTTGTTCAATCTTGCTATTGTTTTATTTTAGTTGCTTTAGTTTTAATTTCTTTAATTAAAAATCATAATCAAATTTGTAGGCTAGATAATAGGATAACGATAACTACTAATATTTATCATCTTCATGGGATTGATCCGTACTCGTTGGCACTAGTTGTAACTACTTCGTACACTTGCAGTTAATTTATAATCGAAAAAGTTATAAAAATTCAATCAAGATTTGGCACCATTTACAGGTACTTTGATATTAGGAACACCTGAATGCTATTACTCTATTCATTATTTTTTGTATTTATCTTATCATATTTTATTTTATTTTATTTTTATTATATCTTGTTATACTTTTGGCTTATTCAATTATATCTTCTAAAATTATCTACAATAATAATGTATTTATGGTTTATTTTAGGGATTAAGGCTTAATGTCAATACCACAACTTATGATGGAAGGATGGAGCAAACAATACTCTTATGGGAGCTACGATGTGTCTTCGCAATATGCAACATCACCATATAGGAGAGAGAGGTTTCCTAACATGTTGTTGGAGGCTCCACCGACATCCATACTGTGTTGCGACATTTATGGGAGTAACTATTACAATCATGAATGTCAAGTACCATCTTATATGTGGGAGTAACTAAACGTGTACAATTAACCTTAAGGTGCACTATACGAGAACAGTTACAATTCAAAATGGAGTAATTCTTTGACTTGTGGACAAAAAGATTATGCTCTAGCTAAATATTTACAGTAGCAAACACCTCAAGTCCAGGAGCCAAGTCTAGAAGATATGATGGCTGATTTTATTCAAAAATCAATCATGAGGCATCAAGAAGTTGAGGCTTATATTTAAAATATGGTGAATTAGATCAACTAGCTGGCAAGGATTATATCTAACGAGATGCAAGTGAGTTTGCCCATTTCGATTGAAAAATATCCTATAGAATACGAGATGACAGTCACCCTTAACAGTGAAAAAGAGCTCCTAGAAGAAGAAAAGGAAGAGAGTATTTCAAACAAATTAATGGAACTACCTACAGAAATGAAAGCTAACTTACGCAAATTCGAGAGCGAAGAAAAGATAAGGGTTGGCTTCATGAATGGAGTGACATTCCAATAAGAGCTTCTGAAATAAGAAGACAAAGAAACATCCATCCAAGAAGAGGAAGTAGAGGAGTGGAAAGAAGTAATTGAAGAAAATGAGTTAGAAACCTTTATCTAGAAAGAAAAAGAAGAAGAATGGATAAAGGTGGTAGAGGAAGAACTAGCAGAGGAACCAAGTAAGGAAACTACTAATGAGGCGTTGGCAGTGACTTTAAGTACTAAGGGTTCCACTTCCTTGAAGACAAACTGTTCGAGTCAATTGATGATTTAGGGAGTTTTGCTTTTTCATATTTAATTAATAAATTGTCATTAAAAAGGGCATTAATGCATACAATTGGATTAATTAATTTGATAATCTATGACCTTGTTGTTATCTTGCAATAGGTGGATTACTTACAAACTATAAAAGAAACATGTGGAAGCAAGCCACTGATCATAGACCCAGGATGAGGGTAACATAAAAGGTATGTCAAGCTAATGACGTTAACCAAATGCTAATTAGGAGGCAACTCAAGAATTACGATTTACTTTTGTTATGACATTTTAAAATTTTATTTCTTAACTATTTTTATGTATTTTTATTTTATTTTTTTATTCCTTTTATCCTTTTTCTTTTATTTTCAAAGATATTATCTAATATTGGATGGATCATAATTCAGAAAAATCATTATATTAAGGGAAGTACCAGTAAACCTTCTAACTTATTATATATACTTATATTGTGTACATTGGGGACAATGTAAGTATGGGGAAGGGGTTAATGATTTTTAATGATTTCTTTAAGCTTATTACATTCTTGATTATTAAATTTTATTAAATGATATCTTCAATTAATTAAAATTTGTCCATCAAAACTTTACTTTATTATTGAATATTGATTTGAATTAGTATGCAAAATGATGAGAGTTACAATAAAATTGCTTTTATAAGTCATATTTTCATTAATCATTAGGATATTCAAATTGAATGAAAATTGCATACTATTTTAACATATATAAACCCATATTTTTTGTGAGCTTTTGAGCCTAAGATCGAAAATTTTAAAGCTCTTTTTATTCTTTCATATGTGTTATCATGTATAGTAGAATGATTATATAACTTGCTTTTATTATATATATTGAGATCATATTTGTTAAATTAGAAGCATTGACACAATGAAGGCACTTAGATTCAACAATTTATTTAAGCCTATTTCATTAACAATTACCACACCTATAAAATTATCTTTTAGGAATAACCAAGTTAAGCATTAGCCTTTTCCAATGTTATTGTACCCACATATTAACCTTTTTTCCTATTTTTCTTTGAAGAACTTTTTATTGTTTTAAACCTTGAAGGTTATTTACATTCTTTACTTGTTTGAGACTTGAAATTATTGAAAGGTTCCACAATTCTTTAATTGTGGTACAATATGAATGTTCGAGATTCTTTTGTTTTCATTAAAAAATCATAGAAAAAGAAGAGAAGAAAAGTATAAAGTACCATGTTTTTTATAAGGAGTGGACCTATGTAAATTGTAAACAAGTTTCTTGTAAATTCTCTTAGTAAATTCCCTTCAATTTAACCCTTTTTAATATCCAAACTATACCATACGTAAGCCTTATTATAACCCATATGAAGATTTTTTTGATTTTTTTTCTATTTTATACATAAGTGGTGGAGATATGATAATACTGCAAGCCTATGATAAGAGTGTTATTAAGCATTGATTGAGAGTTTTGATACTTTTCACCCTAAACACTTAAGTGCATTAAGTGAAATCTTGGTGAGGGTGTACAGGTGTATGTTTTTAATTTCAATGTGATTATTATTAATATCAACTTAGAAAGTTAATTTTAGGAAAATTTGATTCTAATCGTATGCTAATTTGATTCAATAGGATAAGATGATTTATAGTATGAATAGATAAGTTGAGATTGATGGGGGGTTAAATTGATAATTTTTATTATGGTTTGCTTGAGAACAAGCAAAAACTTAAGTGTGAGGATGTTTTGATATATGCATAATTAATGATATTTAAAACCCATATTTAACGTATTTTTGCTTGATATTTTATACTTTTGTTATATATTTGGCACTTAATTTGCTTCAGGTGTATTTATAGGTTATAATTGCCTTTATAGACTAAAAGGAGAAGAATTTGGATGAAAATGTGGCATAAAACAAAGATGTGAAGCAAAAAAGGGATACACGGTTGTGCATCAGCCCTTGTACTTCTCTCAAATCATTGAGAATCACGAATTCTGGGTATTTTGGGTTATACATGGTCTAGTACACAACCATGTATCAAACCATGTATCACCCAGAACCCTAAAAATTACTATAAAAAGATATATTCTGAGGTAAAAGGGGAAGCAGACATTAGGAGGTGAATATAAAGGCTGAGATCGTTTAGAAGGGGCAATTTTGATTAAGAGAAGTGGAAAACACAAAGAAGTCATCAAAAGATCCATAGGAATAGAAGATCAATCCTATACCTTGCAAGAATATTCGATATAAGACAAACAGGGAGATTTACAATTATGAATCCATTGTTTTCAATTCATTTTTCTTTTTGTTTATGTTTGATTTCATGTTCTATCATGTGTAACTAAATTGTTTTGGTTCCTAGGTTAGATGAACCATAGTTTTATGCAATAACATGTTTGATTCTTTTATTAATGCAATTGTTTGGATTAATATATTGTGACTCAATTATGTGTTTAATATATGTTCTAATAGATTTGGATATTAGTGCATAATCTGATTTTATAATATAGAAATTGAAAAATCTTGTGTGTGAATAGATTTACTGTAATTGAAAGGAGTTAAGTGCAACTCTAGAGATAGGATTACGTAAATCCTTTGGATTAGGGCCAAATCTAACAACGGAATTCATAAATTTGTAAAACAATTATATAAACTTTAACTTGAGTAATTTGGTTGATAACCTTAAGATTAGTTATTATTAGACTTAAAAGTAAGTTATTAGCATAGCATAAGAATTTTCACTGTCCAATAAATCATCAAGACAATTACATAATAAAAGATCAATCAATTAAGGTTATTTAAGGGGATTCAAAACCTAGACTCTAATTATCGATATCGGTAATTTCCTCAGTGATTGCTTAACTCTCTGTTCAATCTTGTTGCCTGTTTTTTTTAAGCTTAAGTTTTAATTTATTTAATTAAAAATCACAGTAAAATTTGTAGACTATATAATAGGATAATGGTAACTGCTAATATTTATAGTCTTTGTGGGATTGACTTGTACTTATCAATACTAGCTACAGTTACACTGTGTACTTGCGGTTAATTCATAATTGACAAACTTAGAAAAAGTCAATCAACAAGCTTCATATTGAACCTTTCTATCACTCGTTCAATATATCTCTCCTAAGCTAACCACAATCTCTTATTCTTCTTATCTCAAGTTATCTTCATGCCTAAAATTTACTTTGTAGGTACCAAATTTTCCATATCAAAAGATTTGGACAAATACTCCTTCAACTTTTAGATTCTACTAATGCCTTGATCCACAATCAGCATATCATCATCATAAAGAAGAAGAATGATAAAGTTCTCATATGAGAACTTCTTGAAACACACGCAAGCATTAATATAAGTTCGTTTAAACCATAATCAGTCATAAAGGAATCAAACTTTTGATACTACTACCTTAGAGTTTGTTTTAATCCATATAGTCTTTTCTTCAACATGCTGACCTAATTTTCCGTGCCTTTAGCTTTGAAACCTTCATCTCTCCTCTTCCAAATCTCTATGCAAGAAGGTTGTTTTTAACATCCAACTATTCAACTTCAAGATCTAAACAAACAATTACACCCAAAATTGTTCAAATTGAGTTCATCTTAACTACTAGTGAAAAGATTTCATCAAAGTCTATACCCTTATTTTCACTTAATCCTTTCATTGCTAACCTTGTACTATGCTTTACTAGCTTATTACCATCTCTCTTTATCTTGAACACCAACTTATACTTCAATGCTTTTTTGTCTTTTGGAAGCTTTACAAGCTCGTATGTATTATTCTTCTTTAGAGAATCCATCTCTTCCTTCATAATTGCAAGCTAGAGATTTTTGTCTTTACAAGATGCAACATCTTACACATTTTTAGGCTCCTCGTCAATAGTAAGTAACAGGTATTCAGTACTTAGATACCTTATAGAAGGCCTTTTCTTCCTTATCGACCTTCGACGATGTGTTTCATCAACTATTGGATCCAATTGCCACACCCCGTCCCTGTCCTTATCCTTAATGGATTCATTTTCAGTATTCTCTGGGTGTCTTTCATGTAGCTCATTATTATCAAATTGTATCTAATCACCACCAATATTTTTTTGGTCTCACACTTCATCTTCTTCACCTATAGACTACTCAATAGTTAAAGGAATTGGTGAAGAGCTAACAATGCCATATGATGAGCAGTAATGTGATAACTTATCTCCTCTCAGAAGATCATCACCTCTCTTGTGCTCCTAAAATAATACATCTTTGCTTCTGACAACCTTTTGCTTCTCTAGGTCATAAAGTTTGAAGTCAAATTGATCATCACTATATCTAACAAAGATACATGATATTGACTTTGAGTCAAGTTTCTTTCTATGATCCTTGGTAAATGTGTAAATACCTTACATTCAAAAACTCTCAGATGATGATATATGAGATCTTTGCTAGTCCACACTCTCTCAGGAATCTTAAAATCCAACAAAATTGAGCTACCTCAATTAATTAGGTAGACTGTAGTTCAGATTGCTTCTCCCCAAAATGTTTTTAGATACATAAACATTCAAAGCATGCAATGAACCTTTTATATAATGGTTCTATTCATCCTCTTAATAACCCCATTATGCTATAGAGTCTTTGGTTGAGTTTTCTCATGTCTAATGCTATGCGATGTATAGTATTCTTCAAACAACTTGAAAGTATACTCCCCTATATTTTATGTTCACAGGCACTTCAGCTTCCTCTCAACTTTCCTTTCTATTATAATATGAAACTTTTGGAAAGTTTCAAATACTTGACTCTTAGAGTTCAACATGTATACCCAAGTCTTCCTCAAAGCATCATCAATAAATGTAATAAAATATATGTTACCTCTTAGCGACTCCTCCTCAGTAAGGCCACAGACCTCTGAATGCACCAACTCTAATATCTTCGATTTCCTTCTATATCTTCTCTTGAAAGAGAATTTATACTCCTTTCTAGCCAAGCAATGATCACAAGGATTATTCTTAACTAGGATAAGGGACTTACCAATCATCAATTTTAATCTCTTCTCACTTATGTGTCTCAGTCATCAATGCCATAGACTTTATAAAGTTTCCTCTTTAGTTGTGTATACTTCTCCACCACCGTACAACTTTGAGTGTGTCTTATACAATGAGTAACATAACGTTCCTCGAAAAACCATTATTGCACCTTTAGACAGTTTTCACTTCTTATTCTCGAAAGTGTGCTGAAATCCTTCTTAATCTAAGACAATAGTAGATAATAGATTTAGCCTTTGATCGAGGATGTGTCATACATCTCTCGAGGTCACTAAGCATCCAATATTTGTCTAAACTTAGATATTACCCATATCGAATATTTTGACAGAACTTTAGTTTCCCATCTTTACACTCCCAAAATCTTTGCTTTTGTAGTTAGAGAATTACTCCACATTTAGATCTAAAATTGCTGACATTGAAGCATTCATTAGTTGCACAAACTAGAGAACCTCGTCATTCATACTTGAAGCTGTTATTGTTGTATTTTTATCATTACCATCATTCTGATGATCTTCCTTTTTCTGATCTCTCTTTCATTTATAGCAAAATCTCTTAATGTGTCCTGGTTTATCACAACAATGGCATGTCTTCAAATCTTTGTCACCTCTAGACTTTGAACAATTCTTAGACTTACCACAACCTTTGGGACCCCTACTCTTGTTCCCTCCCCTCTTTTCTGTCAAGAAAGCCTACGCATTATCAACTCCAATCTCCGTTCTTTTGAGTTTTTCATTAAACATACACTCCATGATTACATTCAAAGAGAGCACACCTTGAGGAGCTGAGTTGCTAATCTTCACAACTAGCACCTCCCAACTATCTAGTAAAAAACTCAACAGGAATAAGGTTTAAAGCTCATCATCAAGACTAATCTTTATCGTAGTACGTAAGTTAATTATGTCATAGAAATCACTTATATGCTCTAACACTGATTTTTCAGCTTTCAACTTGAAATTCATAAGCCTCTTAATTAGAAAGGCCTTGATATGAGCAATCTTCCTTTCATACAGACCTTCTAGCTTCTTCCATAGCTCAAAGGATCCGTTTCTTGAGATACATAGTTAAATATGCTAATATCAATCCATTGTCTAATAGCTCCTAAAGTTTTCTGCTTCATCTTTTCTCATTGTCTATTTGACATCTTTTTAGGTTTTGAAGGAACATTATCCTTGCAATGAAAAAGGTCCTCCATCAAGGGCCTCCAAATCGAGTAATTTAATGATATTTATGTTTCTACCTTCTATTACAATGGCTCTGATACCACTTATTGGGAGACAATAACACAACTTTCTAAAAGATCAACCAAATATCATTGACAAGAAATAACTCTTCAACTTGCACCAGCAAAACAATATGAGAATAAGAAACTTAATGATGAAACAAACACCAAGATTTACATGAAAAAACCCTTCAATGTAAAGGAGCAAATTACAAGCCAAACTGACAAGAAAATATACTAAACTCAATAAGGATTTACAAAAAGTTGATCTCTTGCCTCATAACAATAAATTGTCTCACAAAGTTTTAGATTGAAACTAAATTTGTTGTCACAGTCAATGAAAACTCAAACCAATCCTTAAAGCAATCAAACAAGGATGAGAATATAATGCTATTTGTCATCTCTATATTTTTCCTCACTTTTGGACGTTATGACTACACTCTCTACAAAAATCTATGTATTTTTCTCTTTTATATTATGAAATAGTTTTTTCTGCACCATACACGGTCGCTTATATAGTGGTGTAATTGATTGTGTATCTTCAGCACTGACTCACTCGCAGTTGTACACGGTAATAGAGAGTTACACGATCTTCACACATGGTCGTGTATCTTTACACAGACATGTACACAACCTTGTGTATCTTCCCTCTACGTACATTCTTTCACACGTTTCTAAAGACTTACTCTATTAATCCACACAGTTGTGTAAGTCAAGGCACTAATATGTAATACTCTACACAACTGTGTATCTCCTCAAAAGAGCTTCATCCATCTTGTTTTTACTTGTTTGTCATTCGCACGAATCATAAAGACATCTGCAATCATTGAAAGTCTCAAAAATAGGGTTGGTCATTCAACAATTGTTTTTATATAAAATTAACACAAATTTGCTAATTTTTTGTTGCCTTCTCTGTCTAGTTTCAACATAGTCAACAGTAAATTTAAATGAATAGATTTAAATGCATAAAATTAATATGTATACATTTGATAGTAAAATACTTTGTATATTGTACCTTTCTTTTCTTTATATTTTATTTTAATTTATACCTAAGACTATGCTTGGTTAGGTGGTTATTAATTGAATGGAATGAAATGTAATATTGTTTCGTCATTTGAGATGAGAGTTTATAATTGAATGTAATAGAATAGAATATGATAGAAGGGGAGAGTTTTACATTACATCTCATTCTATCCTAAATAGTAAAAATAAGTTACTATTTACATTATGTGAGATTTAGGATAGAATGTAAAATGATAAATAACATTTGCTAAACTATATTATGAACCCTTCTTCTAAATAATATTTCACTATATTACATTATAAACCCTTCTATTGTATTATAAATCATTTCATTCCGTTCCGAAAAAAAAAGTGACGAGTATGTGGGAGACATAAAAGAAAGAAGGGGACATATGTTTTATTTTTCCCTTTTTTTAGTCTGACACGAAACCTAAAATTGGAGTATAGTGATCATAACATCTTAAATTTCTTAGTTGGCATGATTTGATATTTGTGGGCAAGGGAACCTAGTGCACCCGTCAATTTGATGGATATGATATCTAATCTGACCAATCTAGTCGGGTCCCGCATGGAAGATTCTGGTTTCTGATGTCAAATAGCAACGTCTGATTCAGTGTTAATAATTCAAACAAATCGTCCGGCAAACCAGGTTGTATTCCGACCCGAAATTCCTCTCTGTTCTGTTCGTGTATGACACATTAATAATAGAAATCATTCATGGCTCCATTTTCTGACAAAAGAGAAACAGCACTATCAACAAGAAGTTCTACGCTCTTCCATTAAGCTTTTGCATATTCATCCCACTGACTCATCTTGTCATTTGCAAGGTGATTTCCGTATATTAGATGTACGTAACATTTCACTCTCGTAATACTTACCCATAGCCCCTATCTTTCTCTCACTCGCACAAATGCGCATTGGCTCTAGTGCTTTGTCTTCACTCAATTGTTTCTCCTGCTATGTTGAAAGTTTCTTTGGCTTTTATCTTGTTGATTTTTTAATGTATTAGGTTACCAAATGATAAGAGCACAGATCACCTGTACAAGTTTATTCTGTCCAACTCTGTCCAACTTTTAAACGACGCCGTTATTGTTCCAAATTTTAAAAGCATGTGCTTGGCAGGCGACAGAGGAGATGAAAGATAAAAAGCCAAGCCGCTTGGCAGGCGGCTTGAACAATAATAATATAGTATTAT
>JAOTAX010000009.1:963716-974291 GCA_025629825.1 Erythroxylum guanchezii | reverse complement strand
TTAAAATTTTAAATGTGATGAATAAAATGTCAAATTCTTTGGTCTACAACAATTGATGCAGCTCCTCAGTTTCATCATTAATGTTCAAGACTTATTTTCCTGTTTTTCATTTTCCAGGAAATTCTGATATAATTCGTGTCCGCCTATATGACATTACAGGTCTAACTCAAAGCAATATTTATACTAACTTTTTGAGTTTGCAAAAGTTATTAAACAAATAAGAGGTAAAAACAAATTATTTTAAAAAAAATTATTAAAATTTAAAATTATTAAATGAAAATAATTTTCAAAAAAATGAGAACAATAATAATTAAAAAATAATACAAATAATAATAAAAATGTTGCGGAAGATATTTCGCGACATTTTTTAAAATGTCACGGAAGGCCTTTTGGGACGTTTTTTTGGAAACGTCGCAGAAGACGTTTTGTGACGTTTTTTTGGAAACGGTGCAGAAGATGTTTTGCGACGTTTTTAAAAAACGTCGCAGAAAGACCAATCTTTTAGTGACATTTTTTTAAACGTCGTGGAATGTCTGTATTTTTTGTGACGTTTTATAAAAAACGTCGCAGAAACTTTTTGCCTACACCACATTTTGCGACGTTTTAAAAAACGTCGCAAATTGTATTCTGTGACATGTTTTGACATTTTGTGACGTTTTTTAAATGTCGCGGATTGACTTATTTTCTTGTAGTGTATGTGTGCAAAGATTCAAAATTCACATACATGTATGCTGACACTTTGCTGAGCATGACAGGAAAATTTTTCTAATTCTCACACTGTTATTCTCTCCATTTGAGAAATCTAAATTTTAATCCTTAATATGGGGACTGGATGTTACACCAATGGAGGATCCAAATAATCATCTTACAAGCTTCCAGGAACTATGTGAAACTACCAAGACTAAAGGAACACAAGATGACATTAGGCTCACTTTATTCCCATTTTCTCTTCGGGACAAAGCAAAGAATTGACTTCACTCAATTTTTGCTGATAGAATGCGAACTTGGCAGGAGGTGGCATAGTAGCTCTTGATTAAATTTTTCCCACCTGGTAAAGCTGCGAAGTTAAAAGCTGAGATCAGTACATTTAGACAGTATGACTTGGAACCATTGCATGAAGCTTGGGAGAGGTGTAAAGATCTTTTGAGAAAGTGTACACATCACAGATATCAAGAATGGGTACAAGTGGAAATGTTCTACAACGGGTTGAATGCCTAGACTCGAACCATTATGGATGTAGTAGCAGGTGGTACTCTGATGAGAAAAACATCTTAAGAAGTGTGCATTTCTGGAAGATATAGCTTCAAACAGCTACCAGTGGCCCTCTAAGAGAAATAATGGAAAGAGAGGAATTTTAGAAGTGGACCAAGTAACTCAGTTATCTGCTCAATTGGCAGCCCTATCCATTCAATTTTCAAAATTCATGTCATAAAAAGGACAGAATGAGTAGCTGGCAGCTACTAGTCATTCATTCTACACCAATGATTAGGGGGTGGAACAAGCCCAGTTTGTTAACCAAAGGAACTTGGGATTTAAGTCACATCCAATGGCAAAGCAATGTGGTCAAGGCTACAACTCTAAGGAGCAATATAACCATGATATTTAAAGGAAAATGCCCTACCCACTTGGATATGGACCACCACTAGTGGAACGGAGACCCTCCTTGGAAGAAATGATTGACACTTTTCTAACTGAGACAAGGAACCGTTTCCACATGAACGAGAAGGAGATGGATAAGTTAAAGATGCAAGTAACCAGTACGAGGACTTCAGTGAAGGGTTTGGAAGTTCAAATGGGACAACTTGCAAATGCTGTTGGGAATTTGAATCAGGGGACATTTCCAAGTAATACTTAAACTAACCCGAGAGAGCAATGTAAGGCCATCACTCTTCGAAGTGGAAAAGAATTGGAAAAGGTGAAACCTAAAGAAAAAAGCTACACTCGATCCAATGATAACAAAGGAAAGAATACTTGTGAAGAAGTAAGTGCACCTACACAAGTTGGGAAGGAAGATAACTCGAAGAAGAAACTAGAAGGGAAACTGTAAACAAAAATCATCCTCAAGCTACCATATCCTCAAAGATTTCAATGGAAGAAAATCAATGATCAATTTGCAAAATTCCTTGAAGTTTTTAAGAAACTTGAGATCAACATTCCCTTGATTGAAGCTATTGACCAAGTACCGAATTACACAAAATTCATCAAGGACATTGTTACCAAAAAAAGGAGATTATGAGATTATAAGAGGGTATTGATGATCGAGGAGTGTAGTGCAGTCTTGCAAAGAAAGTTACCGCATAAATTGAAAGATCCGGGAAGCTTTACAATTCCGTGTAAGATCAGCAACACATATTTTGGTAAAGTTCTTTGCAATTCGGGGGCAAGCATAAATCTCATGCCTCTTTCCATCTTCCAAAAGCTAGGATTAGGAGAAGTCAAGCCATCGACAATTTGCCTCCAACTAGCTGACCGTTCTCTCACTTATCCTCGAGGTATTGTAGAAGATGTTCTTGTTCGTGTTGACAAATTTATTCTCCCTGCAAACTTTGTGGTGCTCGACATGGAAGAAGATAAGGAGATCCCAATCATACTTAGGCGACCATTCTTGGATACTAGAGGCGCAGTGATTGATATGCAACAAGGGAAACTAACCTTGCACGTAAATGGTGAGAAGGTAAGGTTCAACATATACAGATCGCTCAAACATCCAAATGATACATCGACTTGCAACCGAGTGGATGTCATATCTTCTTGTGTGGTAACATCTTTTCCTTCCTTTATATCTAAAGATCCATTATTGACATTTTTGGAAGGTATGATTAGAAAAGATGCTATAGATGATGATGATGCTTGTTTTATGATGGTATTGAATTCTTTTGAATGCTTGAAAATTTTTGAACAAACTGAATCTTTGTTTTTTGTGACTAATGATGATGTTGTTGGTGATGTGAAAAATGTGTATCCATTGATTGATTTGAAACCCTTACCTGAAAATTTGAAATATGCATTCTTAGGTGCTAATCAAACTTTTCCTGTCATTATTTCATCTTCATTGACTCTTTTAGAAGAAGAAAAATTGCTTAGGGTGTTAAGGGAGTTAAAAAATGCATTGGGTTGGTCAATTTTAGACATTAAGGGAATTAGTCCTTCTATTGTAATGTATAAAATTCTTATGGAGGATTCATTCACCCCTAGCATTGAATCCCAAAGAAGATTGAACCCAGCAATGAAGGAAGTGGTTAGGAACGAGATTCAGAAGTGGCTTAAGGTTGGAATCATTTACCGAATTTCCGATAGTTCATGGGTTAGTCCTACTCAAGTTGTTCCTAAAAGAGGTGGATTCACTGTACTTAAAGATGATAACAATGAGACTATTTCCACTAAGACAATCACTGGATGGAGGGTTTGTATGGATTATAGGAAGTTAAACAAAGCCACTAGAAAGGACCATTTTCCTTTGCCATTCATAGGTCAGATGTTGGATAGACTTGCTGGACATGCGTTTTACTATTTTCTAGATGGGTACTCGGGATACAACCAAATAATCATCGCACCTGAAGATTAAGAAAAGACCACATTCACTTGTCCTTTTGGCACATTTGCATTTAGGCGCATGCCTTTTGGTCTTTCCAATGCTCCTGCTACATTTCAGTGTTGCATGATGGCTATCTTTTCTGATGTGGTTGGGAATTTCATGGAGATCTTTATGGATGATTTTTCTATTTTCGGCGATTCTTTTGATAAGTTCTTATATAATCTGTCTCCAGTGTTAAAAAGATGTCAGGATATCAACTTGGTGCTCAATTAGGAGAAATGTCATTTTATGGTGAGGGAAGGAACTGTGTTGGATCACAAAGTGTCTGCCTATAGCATTGAAGTGGACCAAGCCAAAATAGCAACCATTGAAAAGCTTCCTCCACCAAAAAATGTAAAGGGTATCTGCAGTTTCCTTGGATATGCGGGGTTTTACTAGAGATTCATCAAAGACTTCTCCAATATCACCAAACCCCTTTGCAATCTCTTGGAAAAGCATGTGAAATTTGAATTAAATGAGAATTGCTTGAAGGCTTTTGAGTTGATCAAGAAAAAGTTGATTTCAGCTCCTGTGATGATCACACCTGATTGGCAACAACCGTTTGAAATTATGTGTGATGCGAGTGATTTCGCAGTGGGAGCAGCTTTAGGCCAAAGGCAAGAGAAAGTGTTTAGGTTTATCTACTACTCTAGCTGGACTTTGGAAGATGCCCAACAAAATTACACTACTATAGAGAAGGAAATGTTGGCAGTTGTTTTTGCATTGGACTGGTTTCGGTCGGATATCGTTGGGTCCAAGGTTGTGGTTTTCACAGATCATGCAGCAATCCGATATTTGCTTGCAAAGAAAGATGCTAAGCCACGACTCATTCGATGGGTGTTACTTTTACAATAGTTTGATGTGGAAATCAAAGACAAAAAGGGGACAAAAAATGCATTTGCCGACCATTTATCTCGATTAGAGCTTGAAGAATCAAAGCCACCAATACCTATCTAAGAGACTTTCGCAGATGAGCAGTTATTCAAAGTTAATGAAAAGCTTCCATGGTTTGCTGATATGGTGAATTATTTAGCAACAGGTTTGATTCCTCCATATTTAAGTCCGTCTCAAAAGAAAAAGTTCCTATTTAATGTGAAAATTTATCTATAGGATGAGCCTTTACTGTTCAAGAGAGGTCCCAATCAAGTGATTCGAAGATGTATCTTGGAAAATGAAGTCTTAGCAATTTTGGAGCATTGTCATTCATCACCATACAGATGTCACTTTGCCCCAATAAGAACAGCAGCAAAAGTTCTCCAATTTGGTTTCTATTGGCCTACGCTTTATAAGGACAGTTATGCTTTCACTAAGACGTGTGACCAATGTCAAAAAATGGGTAATATCTCACGACAAAATTACCTTCCTTTGACCAACAATTTTGAGGTGGAACTCTTCGATTTGTAGGGTATTGACTTCATAGGACCATTCCCCAAATCTTGTGGACAACCCTATATCCTTTTTGCGGTGGACTATGCATCAAAATGGGTTGAAACCATAGCTTCACCAACAAATGACGCCAAGGTTGTTCTCAGATTTTTCAAGAAAAATATTTTCACAAGATTTGGCAATCCAAGGGCCATTATTAGTGATGAAGGTACCCATTTTTTGTTGGACCCAAATTTTTTTATTCATTAGTGATTTATTGTTTTATTATTTTTAGAGTTGAGTCATCAAATTAGCAAGTATGAATAGAAATTAGAAATTAGAAGTTAGAATGAAGTGTTATAATTAAGTTGGAATTAATATGGTGTTTAATGGGTTAAGAGAGTTAGTAGACTTAGATAAAATAAAAGAAGGGCAAATTTCGAAAGGCTAAGTAAATGAGGGACAATTTTGGAAGATTAATGTTGGGCAAATATCTTATTGAATAGTAAAACGCTTGTTTCTCAAAATTCTTATAATGTAGTCAAATTCACAACTGCAAAACATGAATGCATCAGACTTGTTCAAACATATCATGAGCACAAAAACACATCAGGATGGTTTGGGGTAAGTTCATAAATATGACGCACTACACATTTCCGCATAAGGGTCCTGTGTAGTCGTAATTCTTGAGGGAGTCCTTAAAGGAGTTCTGTGCCACTGGCGGGTAGGTAAGAGAAGCCGATAACTTGGGTCAACGTGCATGTGATGATTCTTGAGGGACTACCACAAACCCACATAACACATATATTTCAAACTTCTGTAAACTTGTTGCCCAGAATGACACTTTTCTTGAAAACTTGCTTTTCATATACTTGCTATAACTTGAAAATTATTTCCGAAAACTTAATTTCATAAAAATGCATCTTTTCAAAAGAATCATTTACAAAGACTTTTCATCAATCATCACACAATTCATGAAGCAAAAATATAGCAGATTTCACAAATCTTTCAAAAACAGTAGATGCAACACTTATGATGCAATTGAAATCCATAAACATCTTTGATTTAAAGAAAAACAGTAGTGGCTTATTTTTTCTATTATAAACATGTACCCACCTTGATTTCCTTGCTTAGAGACTTGCTCAAAATGCCCATTCTCTTTGCAAACAACCTAAGGTATCAAAGGTTCTTTCCTGTTGTATCTTTAATGTGTTCTTCGTGACATGATCTAACTGAAATAGGCCTCTATAACCCCCTTGGTTCTTCACTAAATGAAGAAATCTTTGGCTCAAATGGAAGCTCTTCTCCTTCTCCACCTTTTTCTCTTCTTGAACAACCTTAAAATCTCTCTTGAAGGCTAAGGAAATTAAAACCCTATCTTGTTTTTTCTTCTTTCTCTCTTTCATTCTTTGTCATGTTTCTCTCTCTTATCTCTTTTCTCATCCACACATTTTTCTTATTCTAGAATCCCCCAATTTACGTTTTCTCCTTCTTTTAAATATAAGACCACATTTTGGTCTTGTCCTTCCAAAAACATCCCTCCTCTTCTTTTGGTTTTCTCATTTTATCCCTTCTTTCATTTACCGCATAACTCTTTTAATCTTCTTAATCACCATGTTAACTCTAACTTAATTTAAATCTTTCCTTTTTATGTCTTATGTTCCTCATCTTTAAGTGCCTTGCCAAAATTTCCCTTGATCATACTTATAACCTTCATACTTCCATTCAATCAATCTATATCATATAATCCTTCTTACATCATCATAATAATGAACTCCACAAACTTTCATAAAGACCTCTTATTTGACATAAATCATTTTTATTCATCAGAAAAAAAAATTGGGGGCCAACATTTCTCTCCTCCCCCCCTTAAAAGAATTTCGTCCTTGAAATTCATACCTGACTAATCTAGGGCAGGGGTTTACTTCCTCTTGTATGTACTGATTCAATCAATCCCTTCATAACTTGTTCGAATATCACATCGTCCTATCTGTTTCCTCAATATACTTCAGATTACTCACAATTTTCCACTTCCTGTCCATAACACTCATATTATATCATATCAACAGTCTTAACATACTTGCATATATACATTGCGAACTTAAGACATCTTTCATCAGTAACACCCCTCATAACTATTTCATATAGACCTATTCATGTCGGGCGTAACTAACCCTTTATTCAAGCTTGAGCACACCTTGGCACGATGATACTCATAAACATATACCCTTGTGAGTATAAACATGTCACTCTGAGAGTATCACAGAGGTAACTTATCTTTTGCCTGATGATTCATATCAGTGTAGTGTTAGTACACTTAAGTCTTATGCCTATTCTTACTGTATTTCATACCTTTGACATTGATCCTTCTAATTCATTCATCTTCCTTGAATCTCTTCAATTCTAACATTGATCAGTTTCACCTGTCCATAACATCGCCAATTCTGGCCTTCAACAATTTGTAAGCCATACTCATCATAATATAAAAGTGACAACTCTTTCTAGCATCTAACTCCTCATACAGTATCAAATGAAATCACTAGGACATTGATTACAGTGCTTGAAGTCGAATAAAACTATACTTGGATCTCATGATCCTATGAACTTCAAACTATATGCCTTACGCATATTCTTGATAGTTAAGACCGTCAATTTAAACCTTCACTCACTTGATTTGACTTTCTTAGTCGCTAAAAGATCTTTCTACGTATTCCTACCAGGATGTATAACTTATGTTACTATTTATACTTTTCTAATAATCTCTTTGCTCAATCATCTTTATTGATTTCACATGCTTCTTATTTCAATATCTCTGTATCATTCTTCCTATATCATCTTCACACATATATTACCTATGTGCTTAATATTCTCACTTGTGTATGATGATGGAATCATTAGATAGGTACTCACAATAACAGTTCAAGTTCACCTTTTAAACTTGTACATATATCGCTATCATTCATCTCATCTTCCCATTATCGTTCACATTACATCTTACATATGTATATTCACCATTGATTCAAACTTATAGATGTATAATCATCATAAAATTCTGATCTCAATTCCACCACTTAGGATCATAACTCTTGTCATCTTTATCAAGCAACCACTTAGGTTCAAATTTCATCTTCTTAAGATCATAGCAATTTATGTTTTCCTTATTTTCTCACTTCCTGACAAATCATTGTTTTTCTCACGATTTCTATCAGATTAAACTCTTAACCATTTCTCAAAAGTGTAACTCATACACATGCGCCCATATAAGATCTTAATTCTGACGCTCTGATACCATAAATGTTAGGTCCCGCTTGATTTCGGAATCCAACTCTTGCTCTGATACCATAAATGTTGGATCCCGCTTGATTCTGGAATCCAACTCTTGCAAAATAATAATCACTGAACTTATTCCAATGAAGTTTCCTTAATCATCATCCATATCATCATCTTGCTTTGATACCATAAATGTTGGGCACTGATTTCACGCCCAACATTCCTTATCATAAGACGTATACTTGTACTTGTTTCCATGCAGGATTATTCCCATTTAACCCTCATTAGTCATCTCTGATTCATCATCATCTTCTAATGCCTTAATGTCGGGCCCTGTCTTTCAAATCTTTCTTATACTGAAGCAAACATTCTAAGCTCAACCTCCATCCAGATATTGAGCGTCTCATAGTTGGGTTCAAATTCTATCCCTTTGGATCATTCGATAACTTTATGTCCCTCGTTTACCTAGACATAGGATTTACCTCATTTGGAGGTCGGATAACAAAGTTATGGCTAAAAGAATCCAACAGGGTTTTGACCTCAATCAGATTTCACCTATCATGGGACAAAAGACATAACTTGCTCTAAGGTTTTCGGATCAAGGTTATTCTTGGAGAGTTCGAAAGAGGACTTCAATGTCTACAACTTCAATGCAGACCTTAAAAGCAAATTCTATCATTTGAAGGGTCAAAAATAGACCAGACGATAGCATCAAAAGAATAGGGAATAAAAGAAGAAGTTTCGGTCACATAAGCAGAAAGCAAACGAAGCAGAAGTCGATGTAACAACAGCAGACGAAGCAGAAAACAGCCGAAGCAAAAGAGCAGACGAAACAAAGCAAACGATACCATGAGGCAGACGATTGCAGAAGGCAGACAAATGTGAGAAGCTGACGAATGCAGGAAGCAGACGAATGGCAAAGCAGATGAATCAAAGAACAGACGATAGCATGAAGCAAACAAATGGAAAGTAGACGAATTAAAGAACCGACAATAGCATAAATCAGACGAATACGGGGTCAACTTAAGACGAAGCAAAGTCAACTTAAGACAAACAAAACAAAAGTCTTAAGACGAAATGAAATACAGACGAAGCAAAAGTCTTAAGACGAAACGAAGTACAAACAAAGCAAAAGTCTTAAGATGAATGATGTCATCACAGACAAAGCAAAAGTCTTAAGACGAAGAGAAATACAGACGAAGCAAAAGTCTTAAGACGAATGATGTCATCACAGACGAAGCGAAAGTCTTAAGATGAAACAAAATACAGATGAAGCAAAAGTCTTAAGATGATATGACATCATCATAGACGATATGATGTCATCACAGATGAAGCGAAAGTCTTAAGATGAAGCGAAATACAGACAAAACAACTTGACAGATGAATGCATCCTTACAGACGATGCATTCTTAAGACGAAATGACGTCATTATAGATGAAGTCACTTATATTTCTAAACATCTTTCCTTTAAAGACCATAACTTTCCACTCCGATGTCTAACAATTTCCTACTGTAAACCGTTGGAAAGCTAAATGAAAGACCTATTGCTCTCTAGAAGACCGCTTGGTCTAACTTAGCCTAGACCAATCCAGATTTCTCCCTAAAATCATAACACCAATTTCTTTTCTTGTTTTAGGGCAGGTTTGCAAATTTGCATCTCGCAAACTTGGAACGTCCTGAGCTTAACCGTTCAATTCTCAAAGTTTATTTCATTAAACTCTCAAATCTTGACTCCTTTATCTCATCTCATCCAACTATATTTGTTCCTTCATAATTTTTGTTTTGTCTTCCTATGAATCTCACTTAGGCGTACGTGTGTATATGTATATATATATATTTGTATATATATATATCCACAACTTATGCTCGAAAACCATTTGTTCAAACTGATAATCTTCTCAATATCATCCATACACAATTCATATTTCCTTAACAACAAAGAATAAGGTTTTTCAAATCTCTATTAACATTCTAAGCTATATTACAACCTTATCTCAAAGTCTCAAATTACAAAAACTATTAAACAAATAAACTAGGTATGCAACTATAACATTGTGCATTCCCAGCCAACTCAACCACCAAGTTAAGCAAATTTGGAGAATTTTCCTTAGGCTCTTGACCACTTAATCTCTTACCTATCACCTGAAGATGGGGAAAAAATGGGGGTGAGCTTCAAAGCTCGTGGGTTACAGTTTATACCAGAAAAGTAAGCAAAACTTTTGAAACCATTTTACTAGTCAAATATCTTATTGAATCGTAAAACACTTGTTTCTCAAAATTCGTATCATATAGTCAAATTCACAACTACAAAACATGAATGCATCAGACTTGTTCAAACATATCATGAGCATATAAGCACATCAGGA
>JAOTAX010000009.1:936141-947149 GCA_025629825.1 Erythroxylum guanchezii | reverse complement strand
AATATCAAAGTCATCAAAACTAATCAATTCTTTTCTCATTAATTTTCTTAAAGCACAATTTCATCTATAACATAATATATATACAAAAACACTCATTAAATTTCATTTAATATCTCTAAATTGCCACTTAAAGATCGGAGTCTAACATATATTATGAGTTTACTTTGAGTTTGAGGAATCTTCGACATCATCTTTGTTGGAATCTTCCAGTATCGAAAAGTTAAGAAAAAGTTTTGACACTTCCTCTGAGCTAATTGTTGAATTATGTAATTGGCAAGAACCTTTTGGATATTGTAAAATTATTTCTAATAAATAAAGAAGTTCAATAAGAAGGTTCCTGCAAAAAAAGAAACATTTATCATATGATTTTGTATCATTTTAAGAATTATATCATTACCTATAAAAGGGAATAAATTAAATTTGAATTTTATAATATTATACAGTTATCATCAAAATCATTAATAATAAACCTTGATCTACTAAAATATTTGCAGAGTTATGCTATAAATGGGAGATGGAACTGACAATGATATATTTCAAGAAAATAATCAAGCAACTAATACAGTATGGTAAGAAACTTTTAATGGGAATAATAAAGCTTTTACTACAAGCAATTGACATTTTTTGAGTTTTTTTTATTTACACTTTTTATCGACTTATCTTAAAACAACATTACTAATGATATGAGATTTTAATATTATTTTATTATATTTAACAAGTGAGATCACTAATAATCATCTCTAACCGACTACAAAACTTTTTATATTAAGTTACTCGGTTGTAAGTAATCCTGAGATTGATAGAACCTCATTCAAAAGTTTTTTTTCTTTTTTTAGAAAAGAACCTCATTCAAATGTTACTGACTAACTATGATGGAAATTTGTTCTACTTTAATGGATTTTCTTATAAACAGAAGAAATAATATGAAGAATCATGGCCTTTAATTTATTAGGAACGACATGGTTTTTGCAATTTTAAATTACAGGTGTCACTTTAGCATGTACCAATCAACATTAACTTCCAAGATAAACCTAGCCCACGAAGCTATCTCATGTACCAATCAACATTAACTTCCAAGATAAACCTAGCCCACGAAGCTGTCTTAGAACTTCCTTACCTACCCAGTCCAATTCTTTTTGTTTTAAGGGGAAGCGGTTAGCAAACAAATGTTGGAGTTGCTTTTTCTATTTATTCAAGATTCGAGACGTGAAAGAAGGTTGATAGGAAGTAAGGGAAAGCTTTGAATTCTTATTCTGACATGAAGCTTCATTAGTTATCAGGCTTACTCTCAGTTTTCAAAATGGCTTGCCAACTTTACATTTTGACAACTAACCTCATATTTCACAGTAATTCACTGCAGATATATTTTGGCAGTCAGTCATAGCTTAAACACAAGAACCAAGTTCCTAATTTTGCTGTTTATTAGAAGTAACAGTGAAAGAAAAATTAAACATGACTATATCTTGGGAGTTGTCTCTAAAAAACTTCGGGACAATTATTCCCTGCATTGTCTAGTAATTAATACAAAATGAATTAGGAAGCAAGATTAGCCTTTTAACACTTCCTTTAATATGATATCCCTAATTCAAATTTGACTTCTACGAACACTAGTTAAATAATAACAAATATTTTAGAATGTGTCATGTTGAACCATCCCACTGACTTTGGGAAGTTTTTCCTTAAATGTTTTTTTTCTTGTTTACATTCATATTAGCATAAAAGGATGGCATGGTGAAATTGGGATGATACAAGTAATTGGAGTTGTTGATATATTAGCATCAGCAAGCAATACAAACTAAACATGTCTGCTTCATATCCATTTTCTACCATTTTACTCTTTGCCTTCTCTTAAGTAGTTTAATAGATTAACATGGCACAAGAAAGTAAGCTTTCATAACCTGAAAATTAAGCCTTCAAAACCTGAATTTTGACAAGAAAGCTGCACAAAAAAAGATTCATATTAATATTTATGAAATTCATAACCTGGGAGTAGTTTTACTCAGCTAACATATTTTTCTAAACCTTACATTTCATGTGTACACAGTCATATAGTCTTACCTTCAATGCATATCAAGCAATATTCATCAAGTAAAAAACAATTTACGCCTTCAAATTATGATTGCAACTCGTGTTATAGGAGGTGCATAGACTGAAAGATCTCTAAATGCTTATTAAATGATGTTATGATTGCATGGCATTCAATATCATTTACAATTACAATATTACTGAAGTTCGATTATGTAAGCAATCGGTGAAATAAATAGACTATAGTGTCTGTCGGTCTTATTTGTTATTTTGAACCTTGTTTAGATTCCATGCATCTATAAAGCACGAAAAGTCATAAACCGCATTGCTAATTTGCTTCCATAATGTAAAGAAATGGCTGAACTAGTACACAATAACCGTGAACAGGGAGTGGACCAAAGCAATGCAGAATCTGTTAATTCCTTGGACACAGAGCGCCATAGCGCGTTCCCATCAAAACTATTGGAAAAACTACTAACCCAACTGCTTCTGTGTATATTAAACATATTAATTTGTAATCAGTGGATTGGGAGTCCTGGATTGGATTGGATTAGAGAACACCCCCTTTATATATACACGTACACCATAATACTACCCATGAATGAAACTAATTATTATATAATATATTATTATGCTAAATTGCCACATAAACAATATTCTAACTAGAATCTAGTTTATGGAATAGACAGACAACCTAGCATCTAAGACAAGCTGAAATGCTGTTCCGAAAACGAATACAACTAAAATTTTGTTTGTCTCTTCTGGAAGAACCTTGAATTCCTCCTCCACTAAGCAAAACCTTGATTAATACAATTAAAGTACAGCACCAGGTGGGAACTAATACAATTTTAATACGATAAAAATAGTAGAATAAAAATAAATCCTAAATCTTTAGAGAGCATCAATCAAGTAACTTGGAGTAATAAAGTTGGTAGTGGAGCAAAGGAGAAAGATAATGTAATTAGAGGCCTTGTATAAAGAAAGTTTTTACTTAGCAATGCATTCTTGAATAACAAGAAATTGTTTGTTTATACACTTGCTCTTTTCATAAAATATTCAATTGTTTGCCAAATTTTGAGCTGATTTAGTATCAATCATGATATTTATTATTTCTATTTGCTCTAAGTGAAACTCTTTTAATGAAATTCTCAACTACATAGCATGACAAGTATAAGAAAAAATTGTAACATATTCGAATTCTCATGTGCAAAGTATGACTATAGGTTGCTTCTTTGAATGCCAAGAAATTATATTATTTTTAGGAAAAGAAACAAATCTATTAGAATTTTACAAAAAAAAAACAAATTAAAGTCTTTAAAAGATAAGTAACATATGTCATGGTCAATAATACCTTTGAGAAGCCTTTTTTTTTTTTTTACTATCTTCAAATGAATTTTAGAAGATGTCTTCATAAATTAACTAATAAGTCTATCTGCAAATAAGATATCTAGCCTTGTGTAAGTTAAGTGCCTCAATTTTCCAATAAGATTTTTGAACAAGGATGGATCTACATTCCCTTGCTCAATCAAAGTTGGATAGCTTTATTTCACACTCTTAGTGTTATCAGCTTACTATCAAACATCTTAAACTTTTTAAGCACGTTCTTTTATATAACTTTCTTGAGTAATGAAAACCATCCTCCATTTATTTCACCTTGATTACCAAGTATTAAGGAGCCAATCCTATATCCCTTAAACTCTTACTCTTCAAACATCTTTATATTACTGCTTATGAAGATAACATCATTTATATAGATACAAGCAAATAACAGATCATCTTTATTCTTTTTAACATAAAAAGCATATTAGTAGAAGCATCTAGTAAAACTATTATTATGAAGATAATTGTTATATCGGCTATTATAAACTCTTAATGCTTGTATAAGTCCATATAATGATTTCTTTTACTTTAATACTTCAGTTTCTTAATGTAAGCTTCTACTTATAAATAACCATTAAGGAAAGTAGACTAGGCATCTACTTAATGAATCCTTTAATGATTTTAGGTAGTAAGACATATTAATCAACAAATTGTTTGCAAGCGAGTAATATGGATGAATATGTCAATGCCTTATCTTTTGTTTTTACCATTTGATGACAAGTCTTACCTTGTATCTTTTTGCATCACCTTTAACATTTGTATTGAACTTGTATACCCATTTGACTCAAAAGACATGATGAGCACTTAGAAGAAATCTAGTTCTCATATATCATTTCTTTCGATGGCTTGAATTTTCTCATTTGCTATATAGATCCATTTTTCATTCTAACTAACATCTTCAAAATTTAAAATGTCAATATCTACAATAAGTACACAAAACAAGTTAGGATTGTCATAAATTAAGTCTTTGAACAACATCCTTTTTTTCTCCATCTTTAAAATAGGGGAGGAAATCATAAGATCCCTCTATTTGAGAGCTCTAATTCCAAGACAATTCTTCATTAAATTAAATTTATCTACTAATGACAATATGTCAAATTTTTAGGTTGAACAACTTGTAGCCTTTTAAGTTTGACCCATACCTAAAAAAAAATAAATTTCTTATTTTGATTATTAATTTTGTACTTTTCTTACTTAGAATATTCTCAAGCGTGAAGCAAAGGATTATTCCACTCTATGTTTCTATCAAAGTGACATCTTTTAATCTCTTTTTTGGAATACAACATGAACATCTTGGATGGTTTTATTAAGTCTGTTTAGGTAGTTCACCACTCTTAGGACTAGTGAAGTGATATGAAATAAAATTACTATCCTTCACTAAGAATGTCTCAAATTCAACCTTAAAGTTTGAATTTGTACCTCCTGTCTCAAATTCAACCTTGAAGTTTGAATTTGTATCTTCTTGATCTTATTAACTATCATCACTGAATTTTGAAGAGTTTCCTATGTCCTCTTTGATGCGGCTTCATTGGCTAACTATTAGGATATTTATTCATCCTAACCTTGATGGATGAGGGTAAGTGCACTATGACCTCTCATGCATCCTTTCCCTCTTCAAGGTTTCCTTTTCAGATTTAGTTAATATCACCTTATCTTGAGGGTCTATGCATCCTTAGTTTACTACATCCTATATGCCTTATGAATCAAGAATGACATTCATCCTAAATGTTTGATTCTCATAATTGAATTTGGTGAATTGTGGACTATAGAAAGATATAGACTTCTTTTGATATCATAGTTAGTTGTGATACTAATTTATTAGAAAAATAATATGCTACAAACAATTACATAGTCGAGCGAATAATGAAGAGTATTTTTGGAATAGAAGTTTTATTCTTGCTTCTCTTGCATAAAACAAAGCATTGCATCCCTATCAATAGAATCAATAAAGAAATATAGACTAACCATATTAAAGCCACTTAATGAAGGAAATAATTTCATTGGTATAATAAAATTAGCATAATTTTTTTTTCCAGTTTTTCTCTATTTTGTCATAACTTTCTTTAAGTAACTTTAAATTGCTTAAAATTATATTTATTTGAAGTTATACACCTACAGATTAAAAATAACTCTTAAATTACTTGAATTGATTGATATTTGACTATTAACTACTTATTCAAAATTATTTTATAATTTCAAAAGTTAATTTTATTTCCAATAAGAATACCTTATTAACTAAGTCCACATCTTTATAGGTGAATAAAGTTAGAAATTACTAAACACTTACTTTACACTTTTTTGTAAATATGATACGATCATGGCATAACCTACTCTTAGGAATAAATTAACTAATAGAAAAAAATTTTGAGCATCATAAAAAATATATCATATAAATGTATAAAAAATTATGAGAAGATTATAAGACCCACAGTTCATAATTTACATGGAGTAAAATTGTCGTTATCAGCTAATCATATTCCAATCTAAGAATTGAGGAGATAGTGGGAAATTGGAGAGGATTAAAGTACCCCTATTAGCATTTTTGTATAACCAATTTATCATTTGAGCAATACTTTACCCCATGAACATAATAAGTATCAGAAATTACTATGTTAACAAAAAAATTAAAATGTAGAGGCAAAATATGGAAGTTGTATAACATAATAATACTTAAAGTAATATAAGTTGAATAATACAAAGGTTTAGTATCATTAAAGGCTTTTATAAAATTACTCTTTTTCAAAAACAAAAACAAAATTCTTATAAGAATTTAGTTAAAGAAGTAATTTTAATTTAATTATTATGTTTTGAATTTTATATTGCATTGTACTATGAATTATAATTAGGGATTATAAATTACAAAGTTTAAAACATTTTTAGATTCTTTTTTCATTTCAGTGTCCAATCTAAAAGTTTTCAATTAAATATCTAAACTTTTAAAACAGGCAACTTAGTTTAAAAGGTTATTTTTATTAATTATTTTATTGATATGGGTGACAGTCTGACAGAACAATGTAAAGACTAGCATTTGGAAAGCTACATGACATCTTCTTCCCCAAATAGTTTTTGAGTATTAAATAAGTGACAATATTTCCGATACGTAATACTTTATGTGTTAATATGAGGCTCAGAATCTATATTAATAACGATGAAGAGCCAAATAAACCTTTCAAAGTTGGTCTATCCATTGCTATATAAACTATACCAACACAAAGTTAATAAAGACAATTTTTTTAAAATAAGTTATTTCTCCAAATTTTAGTCTTTATGTTGATATATCATCTACATTAGAAAAATGTTAATAAAAATAATATTTTGAAATTATTTGTCCAATTCTTAAATTTTTGATAATTAATTAAAACATTAAAGAGTGGACATAGAAGTAAAAAATCTAAAAATGTTCAGCGTTAAATTAGTAAAAATATAATTATTATGACATTATAGGGCATGTATCATTTAAGATATTTTTTGCATTTTGTTTTCATTTTTAAATTAGTAAAAATATTTTAGTTTATTTTTAATATTATTTTTTTTGTTTTGATTTCTTCCTATTTTTAGTACTTATGAAAACCAAAACAAGAGATTTTGATTTTATGTTTTTGCCCTTTTGTCATAATCTAATTTCATTTTTAACTAGATAACTGTTACTTAATTATTTAAAATTAAAAACTACTAAGAATTAAGGTTTTTATAATTCAATTATTCAACTCATACAATTATTTATTTTGATAAAAATAGAATTTCTTGCTAGCATTTTCCAAAAAATATTATTAAAAATTACTTTATCTCTAATTGTATTAAATAATTTGTTACTTTCAATAGTAAAGTGCAATTACACTCATATTAACATTTAAGTAGATTTTTTTTAAAAATAAGAATAAAAAGTATAATAGAAAAATAAAAAATAGAAGTAAAATCAAATGACACATATAAAACTAATATGTATTGTGGTTTATTTATCAACCAAGAAGAGCACTAAAAGCTTATAAATGTAACTATTTGATAACTTTTGCTAGACAAATAGTACAGACAACTAAGTCCAAAAGTGTGTTCCAAAGCGCGATTAAATCAAGTGTTGGAAACTTAAGAACTAACTAAAAACGAAGTAAGCTAACCAATAACAAGAACCTTAACAAATTTTAAGAGATAATGAATAACTCTTATGGTCCGACGACTATAGAAGTCTTCTCAGAAGATTAAGATTTTATAAATTGAAAACCAACATGTTTGGACAGTACTGTTTGAAGGGTAAAACTCACCATAAGGCAACAGCCAAGAATCATCCTTACTTTTCAGCACTCTTGTGCAATAAAGATAGGAGATTTAAAAACTTTGTACCTATTAGATAGTTTGTCTACATTTTACATTGTGTTTTTAACTAATAAATATATAAAATAAACACACACGTGCACACACACACACATATAATAGGGGTCTCTTATTGTAACTAATATGTTGTAGAAAGCAATGACATGACCTCCAAGAGCAAGAACCACAGAATTACAGAATCATAAAAGAAATAAAAAGAATGAGTACTTTTCTTCTTGACAAAATTTCACAAGATGGAAGACAATTATGAATCCTTGTCCTAAAACTAAGTTGTCCTTTTTCTTCAATTTGATGTAGGAGATTAAAACAGCAAGATCAAATTTCTAAACTGTTCTTATATACATATCAATAATACTGTTATGAATTCTTTAACTTGGAAAAGAAAGTTCTAATTTATAATTGAATAATCATATTGATGCAAAAGAGATATAATTGTCTGAGAACCAAAATCTGAAAAATTATAAACTAAAAGCACCCAATGCGTACTTGGGAACAAATGACTAATTTATATCTATAAGTTATCCTATATAAAACTATTTCCTTTTAATGTATTTGTTATTTATAATGTAACTAGTAACAAATTAGTGGCCATCATGACTTCTAGATTCTGAAACATGCATCCCTAGTACAATCAACGTGTAGGAATCCAGGTTTTTGATCATTCAAATGTAACAAGGAATAAGGTTCAGTCTAGATTTCTTCTTACTTTCTTAAAATTTGCAACGAGAATAACTGAAGATCAACACAAACACATGAAATCATAGGGTGGTTGCATACGTAGAGAAAAATCAAGAAAGCAAAAGGATGAAAAAGAACATAATGACATTGTGATTTCATTTCTCACGTTAAATGTGCAAATCTGGTAGGAGATAGATGGATTAACTCAAAAGTTATAGATGGATTAATTCAAAGTCTCACCACATACACCCATGCCTCACTCACAGCTGATGTGCACACCTAAAGCACGGTAGTGATGAGAATATTCAATTACAAGAAGATGATTCGGAAGCTGAAATAGTCGAAGTGTGAATTTGTCTATCCTATCCTTATCATAACAAGAATAAGTGATATTTTGGAGATATATTCTATCATTAGCGTGATAAGCAATTTACACCATCACTCAGATTTTTCATTTGTAATATCGTGTATGTAAGACCTGAATCACGGCTATGAAGCTTTATTTTCTAAATATTTCCTTACGTGGAGAATGCCACAGTTATTGCAAGATCATGATCAATATAGTTAGAAATAGCAATTATGACAAAACATAGATCACTAACGTTTGATTTTCTATATATTTTAGAGGCCTCACAATTATGACATGTCAAAAGATAAAAGGTGAACCTCAGGCTTTGTATTCTAAACAGTGTTTTAAATTGCGAAGTGCAATCATAATTCTGTCATAATACCGCCTTTGCTGTTGAATTTGTTATCGCATTTACAATTGCATATAAAGTGCTAAGTTGGATAAAGTTTACATATGCATTTAAGCAGCAGACAGTTTTCAGATCTATATCATCTATGGAAAGAACTTGTATCATAAAGAAATCATGTAATGGCAAGGTTCCTATTTCACACATCTATATGCTTTTGGTTCTTATCTATTGCCCCAGTTTCACTCTCAAGGAAGAAGAATAAATGTCAACCACAGACATAATATTTTAAAATGCATTCTAGAGACGAACCGAGTGCATGCAACTGCTATATTCAGGCTTCTAACAAGCAACAAAATACCCACAAATTTTTATAACAGGATGTTGAAGTTACCATGATAATATTGCAGAGACGCCTTCGATAAACTTAAGGAAGTTGCATCGTAGAGCTTGATTCATCACTTCCCTTATTTTGATCAAAGGACTTCTTCTTTTTCTTCTTCTCTGGAATCCCTCTTGCCTTGGCTTGATACTCCTTCACTTCTCGAAGGTATATTCGTATAGCAGCGTTGGCAAAAGGACTGTTGTCCCTCGGGCCTCCGTTCTCCTCATAAGCAGCTCGCAACCGGCCAATAAGAGAATCCAAACTACCCCATGCTTGCCTTAGTGGGCATGTACAAGGAGCAGGAGGCTCAGGGTGTCCATAAAAGATGCAGGCTTGTTGGTGAACTTTGGTCTTTCCAAACTGATCAATATAGCGAAGAAAGTCAAGAATATGATTGTAATCACAGTGAGACACTGGTACTGGGGGCCTCAGGCTCTTCAAATACTGCCCAAAAGTTTGCCAATCCCTTCTCTTTTGAGTCTCATATCGACTCAGCAGAGCTGCTGGTTGATGATGATGAGCATGCTCGTCTGATTCCTGTGCTGTTAACTCTTTCCCTCTCTCGCTTGACATTGTTACGAAGTTTATGCATGAAATTAAGAAATTAAAATTTACCTGCTTTGCCAATTAAGGCAAGGAAAATGGTCGAGAGATGACAAAGATCGATCACATCGTAGGGTTAGTGTGCTGTTGGAGCAATGACAGTCGGTATCTTTTCAACCTTTTCTTCATCTTTCCTTTCCCTTCTCTTTTCAAAGGAGGCAATTACTGTTACTATACCTTTCACCAACCACTAGGTAAATTAACAACGGTACATAGAGTAGAACTACATATATATATATTAGTTTGCATAAATAATATATTGTATTCAAAACCTTACCAATAAAACAACAAGGCTACATTTACAGCTACTATTTCTTGTGCAATCATATGTTCTTTGATGCTTCTCTAATGCTTACCTCATTCCGTATACTATCAAAATTTTGATGATTGACACAATTCCTGTGCCCTACTAATGAGTAGCTTTTGCACTTAAAATCCCTGTTCTATTCAAAACCCTAGATTCTTTTGCTAGCCTAAGGCTAAGCACGGTCCCTGCATTAGGTCGTGAATTTTTTATTACCACCAGACTAAATTTTTGGTCAGGCTAACTTGGATTGAATTTAACATCGATATCTTTGTACCGAGAGCTTGAACTTTTCGTATATTAGTGTCTATATTCTACCTATAATCTTGACAAATGTATGTTGTCCTGCCCACAAAACGTCATTTTAGTTAGATATTAGACTTGATTTTCTAAATTTCATTTTTGGTAGATACAAATTCTTAAATTTATGCTTTTACGGTCAATTAATAATGTTCTTTCTTCCTGTACAAAATTAGGGATTGCGAATTTGGGTAAAAGTGATTTCTTAATCACTATTTACTTTGCGTTAAAAGTTACAGATGGAAGAGATGGTATTTATACCACCGTTGTCCAAAAGCAAACGACACTCTATGTACATAAAACGCTACC
>JAOTAX010000009.1:917686-933361 GCA_025629825.1 Erythroxylum guanchezii | reverse complement strand
CTTTTCTCTCAAACCACCAAACTCTCTTTCTTTTTCTTTCTCATTTTCGTTATTCTCTTCTTTTATCCCTCAATTCAGGTTTTTCTTCTTCATTTATAAGCAAGACGATACTTCTTCTTCCAATTATACCCTTAATGATTGAGAATTGTTCAATTTGCCTTTCCATTTATGCCTTATGACTTTTATGCTTAAGTGTCTTGTCAATAATACCCTTGAACATTTTGACATTACTCTTTCTTCTAGAAAAAATGTTCTCCATTGTCATAACTTTCTAATGACACCAAAGTACTATTTGGTTCAGAGCTCTAAAAATGTTGCCCCAAACATTTTTGGACTGTTCTTATATTGAAACAGTACACTATACTCAAATTCCTCCCATTCAAACTCTTCCTACCGATATCCTTACCTTGATTTAATCAATCCTTTTATTTTTCAAAACAGCATCAAAAGCTATAAATTTCATGGAGAGGTAGAAAAACATAATCGAAATTTATTGGTACCAAATTCACCTCATTTGGAGGTCGGATGATAAAGCTATAGCCAAAAGAATCAAACATGGTTTTTGTCCTCAATCATACAGAACCTATCTTGGGACAAATGACATAACTCCCTCTGTAGATGTCAGATTAAGATCATCTTAGGATGGTTTCAAAGAGGACTTTCAGTTCTAAAACTTTCAAGAAGACTTGAAGACAAATTCTATCGTCTAGAGTGTCAAAATTTGACTAGAAAATGTTCTGGTCAATATAAGACGAAGCAGAAAGTCAACCTAAGACAGAGGGTGAGACGAATTGAGAAAAACAGACGAAGCGAAAAGCAAATGAATCGAAAAGTAGACTAAGAAAAGAACAAACAGAACAAAGAGCAGACAAAGCAAAGAGCAGAAGCAGCAAAGGGCTGACAAAACAAAGAGCAGACGAAGCAAAGAGCAGACAAAGCAAAGGGCAGAGGAAACACAGAGCAAATGAAACAAGAGCAGATGAAACAAAGAGCAGATGAAGTAAAGAGAAGACGAAACAAAGAGAAGACGAAACAAAAGCAGACGAACAAAAGAGCAGACAAAACAAAGATCAAAAAAAGCAAAAGCAGATGAAGCAAAGAGCAGATGAAACAAAGAGTAGACAAAGCAACAGCAGACGAAGCAAAGAGTAGAAAAAGCAAAGAGCAGACGAAGCAAAGAGTAGGCGAAACGAAACAAAGAGCAGACGAAACAAAGAGCATATGAAGCAAACAGCAGATGAAGCAAAGAGCAGGCGAAACAAAGAGCAGATGAAGCAAAGAGCAGACGAATCAAAGGGCAGACGAAACAAAGAGCTGACAAAGCAAAAGCAGACGAAGCAAAGAGAAGCCGAAACAAAGTCAACTTAAGATGAAACAAAGTCAACTTAAGGCGATGCAACTCTTAAGACGAAGCAGAGTCAACTTAAGATGATGCAATTCTTAAAATGATATGACGTCATCACAGATGATATGTCTTTACAGACTATGCATCACAGACGATATGACGTTATCACAGACGATATGACGTCATCACAGAAGATGTGTCATCAACAAAGATGATACGTCTTTACAAATGATGCATCTATGCTACTGAGCATATCATCTTATAAGGACCATAACTTTCAACTCTGATGTCCAAAAATTACATATCTTTCATCGATTTACTACACATATTCAACTTCATTTTTGCTTTCATGTTACTTCTAACTTTCACCTTAATTTTTCCCATTTCATAACCTCTCATCTACCCAAAAGCACCAAAGCAAAACATGAATCTATCCACACTACTCATTTACTATTTTAATCTTGTCTATCATTTCTAATTTAAGAATTTTCATCATTTGTTCTTTACTCAAGACTAATCACCAAAATTTCTCATTTAATAGTTCTAACTTCGAAGAAACGTTTGGGTTCTAACAACATATGACTATTAAGCTACTTTTGTACACTTGCTTTAAGCACATTGAAATTGATTACCACTTTGTTCAGGAAAAGATAGCTATAGGTGCCTTACCAACTCGATATGTTCCATTTTCTCATCAAATTGCAAACATATTCCCCAACCTTTATCCAAACTTCCATTTGTTAATTTCCAAAGCAAGCTAGGAATCCACTCAATCATTCCCTGCAACTTGAAAGAAGTGATGAGAACAATAGGATAACAACATATTCCATATATAAATCGATGACTATTTCTCCCCCTTTCGCAAATAAGAAGATTATTGCCAATATTATGGAATATGTTGCCATATATTTATGAATCAATCAAACTAGATTTTGTCCTAATTATAAGCACTAATTTCTACATTTTGTTGTATATTTATCTTTGGTACAAGCACATAATGAGAATTTCATTCATGTTAAAAATTTTTATTCCTCTCACCATTAATTAGATTACATTTTAGGTCACATGAAGTCTATTTTCATGTCTTTTTTTATTGGAGAATTTGTAAAAACTACTTTTAATATGAGTAATAATTTACAAATCACTCATTCTTAACAAACCACTTAATAAATCAAAGTATAGATTAGACTAAGTTATTAATTAAGTATCTATATTATTAGTATTATGACTTGAGAATCTCTATACCAATTTATATACACTTTATTTAGATTTTTTTTAAAATTTTAAAATTTTCTTATAATGCCCCTATACCATTATGGCTTGTTTGGTTGAGTGGAATAGCTATTCTATTACTGATGTATTCCTAATGAATAGTTATTCCTTTGTTTGGTTAAAAAATAACTTACAGAATAACTAATCCCAGGTTTAATTATTCCTACACTTTCAGGAATAGCTAAAGATACTTCCTCCTATCTTTACCTATTTTGTAAAATGCGGAATAGGTAAAGACATTCTTTCTCCCTATTATTATTATTATTACTGTTATTATCAGTAATTTTCTTATTTTTCTTCTTCTTATTATTAATTTTCCTCTTCTTCTTATCATCATCATTATTATTCTTCTTATTATTATTGTTGTTATTATTATTAGTTTTCTTCTTCTTCTTGTTATTATTACTATTTATTAATTTTCTTTGTCTTCTTCTTCTTCTTATTATTATAAGAAAATTAATAATAATAATAATAATTAATAATAATAAAATTAATAAAAATAAGAATAATAATAATAATAAGAAGAAGAAGAAGAAGAAAATTAATAATAATAATAATAATAATAATAATAATAATAATAGTGGAGACTATAATGAATATTTTGATTTTTTTGTTAATTATTTCTTTGTCATTTCAAATTATGTTTTCAAACCAAACATCGGCATACATCGTCATTAGAAATTCTTAGGAATAAACCAAACTAAGTTATACTTATTCCATTATATTCCTCGTCTATTCTATTATTAAGGATAACCATTCCGTTCTTTATCTATTCTAAATGGTAAACCAAACACCCGGTAATGTTCTTGCTTTCCCGTTTATGAGATCCATTTTCTTCTCCCTCTAATTGTATGTAATTCCTTGGAAAACACAAAAACCAACCTATCGAAGCATAGTGGAAGACCATATTCTGTCTAATGTGTGTTTGTCTCACATGTTTATATTTTAGATTCTAACACATATGTCGACCTTGCTTGAAAATATATGTGGAAACATAATGATGGGAACAATAGTCATTGACTTATTTGTATCATTATTGGAAGCAAATTAATTCAAGTTGGTATGTGATTGCAGCTCCTAACCAAAGCTATTAGACTAATCATTTTTTGTCATCTAGTTAATCCTTCATCATTATGACTTCAGAGCAAGAATGAACAGCTACATTTAAATAAAAGAAATCGATGGCTGATCGATCTCATTAACTTAATATCACAAATATAAAAAATAGGTCATTTGTCCATACTCGTTTTGAATAGCTTAGAAAGACATGTCCAAGCTGACGTAATTGCTGATGGAAGTTGCCGACAAAAAGTTTAAAAGCGAAATGGATATAAGGCAATACCATTGGTGCTATAGAGTACCAAAACTTGGGGTTCACTCTATATATAATTGTTTAGTTATGGCTCAAAAACAGGATGCGGATGACAATGGATGTTCAACATACTAAGCAAACGTTTAAAGAAATTGAATTTATACGTCAACTCTACAAACTATAGAATTGGATGACGACTTCAAAAAACTAACGAATTAGCATTGGCGCAGCGAAGAAGCAAGAAATGAAGGTTAGTATTTGACTATGCTTTTCGAGTTTGTTAAATATAAAAATGTAAACTTATAATTGAAAAAATATATAATCATACTTAATAATCTTCAAGAAAGAATACGTTTGTAAGATAGAAATGACTAACCTTAAAAGTGAGGTTGAACCGCTGGTGGAGATATACATAGCTATTCTATAAATACATCGAGGCATACATTTACAATTGAAAGAAAATAATCTGCAATTGTACTTAATAATCTTGAAACATATATTAAAATTTTAATTTTTATAAAATAATAACGATTAACCCTAAAAAATTATGAAAAAGACTTGAAAAAACTTTACGTTGCTATGTAATATGTATCAAAGCTCTACCTGAATCAAAAGTTTATTTTGACCCTCAACTTTGCTTCAAGAATTCATTTACTATGTGTTCTGCATCACACATTGAGCCTTGACGCTTTTCAAAATGATTAATGAATTGATTGAGAGGCTGCCTCATGAAAAGCTAATAGAAAAATTCCGAAACCTTGCTCAAATGTTCTTAGGCTATATTTAGTCGGAAGTAAGATTTTTAAAGAAATGAAATGAATTGGTTTATAATGAAATGAAATAGATGAATATAATATTAGAAAATTATTGATTGGAAGGGATGAAAGGATTCATAATATAATATAGTGAAATGTTGTTTGGAAGAAGGGCTCGTAATATATTATAGTGAAATGTTGTTTATCATTTTACATTGTAGTATAAACCTCCCAAACCGGAGATAACTTATTTTTACTATTTAGGATGGAATGAGATATAATGTGAAACCCTCCCCTTTCATTCTATTTCATTACATTATAAACTTTCTTCTCAAATGATAGAATCATATTAGATTTCATTTCATTCCATTAATAACCACCCAACCAAACATGACCTTAGTTAAGTGAATAATTATGAAAGGGTAATATTACTTGCTTTTCTGAACTGATAAAATAATGAAGACGACAAATTTGGAACACATTCAAGTTAAATTTAAATAGAGGGATATGAGAAGATTAAGTTAATGAAAAATAATAAACCTCCTCATTCTATATTCCAACAATAACTCATTAAATTTTCCCTATATACAAGAAAAAGAATAACTAAAATATGGGAAATCCATAATCTACTTTTTTATTAATATTTAGAAAATAAATTATAAAATTTAATATAATTACCAATTGTTGTTTGTAATTATAAAAGTTTGGAGTATAATTATGACAAGTATAACATCAATTACAATAAATTACAACAATAAACTTAAACACAACTATAATATTATTTTCATCTAGCGAGGAGGAACTCGAGAGGAGAGGAATTCAACACTAGGAACGGTAGAATTGCTTTCCAAGGGGCCATTGCTCTTAAGGTGACCTGATTGGAATTTCCACGATATGATGATACGGACGATCCTACACTAAGGATTATGCTAGTATAGCAATTTTTTTTTATTTTCTAAATATTGTTGTCAATGAACAAACTCAATTGGCCATCTATCACATGGATGGCGACGTGTAATTATGGTTGCAGCGTCAAAAGGCCATTCACAATGACTTGACATGGTTAGATATCAAAGAAGGATTAGCGAAGCGGTTTGGGATCTTGGCATATGCAAATCCTTTTGTGGATCTTTGCAAATTAAGGCCAATGGGCTCATTGCGTGGATACCAAACACAATTTGAGCTACTTTTGGTACTTGCAGCGGTACTGACAGATGAATAAGAGGTAGGGATTCTTATTAATGCATTAAAAGATGGATTACGGGTAGATATACAAGCATAGAGACCACTTAATCTTAATGAAGATATTGGGCTAGCAAGGATTTTTTAAAGTAAAATACAAATAGGCTAACAGAATTGAATTGGGCCTTTAATTAATGGGTTAAATAGCCAAAACCAATCAGCAAATTCCAATTGGAATTTTGAAACCTACCATCATCTCTGCGAAGTATGAATCCGTAAGGAGGAAGAGGAGCCCCAGCCGTGCAACACTTCTCTCTGGTTGAACTCAAGCAGTGATGACGAGAGGCCTTGTGCTACCACTATGATGAGCAACTTTCTCTTAGCCACTGATGTTGCAAGTTGTTCCTCATCAAAGTGGAATAAACAGTCGACGAGGCAAACAAAACCTTGGCTATCGACGAGGAAGAAGAATGCCCAATAACAACAGACCAGTCAACAATCTCTCTTCATGCAATTTTTTTAGGGTTCTAATGCTAGAAATGGTAAGACTTAAAGCAAAGATAAATTGGTTGGAGGTAACTACACATATTGACTCGAGTAGCACTTACAATTTCATACATCATCGAGTTGCAAGATCAGCGAGATTGACACCCATGAGCGTCATTATCGTCAATGGAGAGAAACTTAACTATATGGGCCTCTTTTGAAAGGTCAGTACTGAAATTCAGAATGTTAAATTTTTTATTGTTTTTTGTTCATTGAGTTTGATGGGTTTGATGTTGTATTAGGAGCATAATAGCTCCAAGAATTGGGGTTTATTATGTGGAATTTTGTAATATGGAGATGAATTTTAGAATGGGGAATGAATTGATTACATTGCAAGGGATGACTAACAATGAGGCAAAATTGGTGACGGGAAAAACAATGGCAAAAGCAGTAAGGCAAAATGGCAAATGTTTTTTGTATGAAGTTTCTATGGATCCTGAAAATCATCCTAGACAATTAAAGGGAGAAAAGTAAAAGTAATGGCTTGAAATTAAAAAGGAAATTTTGGAGGTATTTGAAGAATTTGTCGGTTTACCACCACAACGACCATATGACCACTAAATTCCTCTCAAAGAAGTGACTCAACTGGTTTGTCTCTGCCCTTTTCAATAACCTTATTTTTAGCAAAGGGAGACAGAGAAATTAGTAGGAAAGATGCTTAGTTAAGGAATCATTCGACGTAGTAATAGTCCATTCTCGTCACCTATAATGTTGGTAAAGAAACATAATGGCTCCAGGAGGTTTTGCGTGCACTATCGGGCATCAAACAAAATTACAATAAAAGTCAAATTTCTCATACCAATAATTGAGGAATTATTGGACGAGCTTCTTGGGGCAATTTGGTTCACCAAATTGGATTTACTTTTTGGATATCATCAAGTTCGGACAGAGGAAAGAGATATCGCCAAAACAACATTCAGAACTCACCATAGCCACTACGAATTCTTGATAATGCCTTTTGGCCTTTTTAATGCAACTTCCTCCTTTCAAGTTTTAATCAATGACGTATTCAAATTATATTTATGTAAATTCATTTTAATCTTTTTTTTATGATATACTAATTTATAGTAAGATTTGGGAGGAACATTTCCACCATGTAATGCTTGTCTTTTCAATTTTGAGGGGAAATTAACTTATTGTAAAAGAAAAAAAAAGAGTTTTTTAGAAAAGAAATACAATATTTAAGGCATATTATTACCCATGAAAGGGTGAAAGCTAATCCAAAGAAGATTAAAGTGATGACCCGGGAATGTCAAAGAATTGAGAGGTTTTCTAGGCCTCACCAGATACTACCGTCAGTTTGTTAAGATTAGGGGATGATAGCCAGACCACTTACCAATTTGCTTAAGAAGGGGCCTTTTATGCGGAGTCTAGAAGTAGAGGAGGCTTTTCAACTGCCTAGAAAAGATATGACTCAAGCTCCGTTATTGACACATCCAAATTTTAATATTCCTTTCATAGTGGAATATGATGCATCTGGGACCGAATCAGGGGATGCCCTTATGTAAGAACCAAAGCCAATTATATATTTCAACACCAAGCTCCAAAAAAAAAAATTTCTTTGTCAACATATGAGAAGGAACTGATGGCTCTTGCTTTAACAGTGTATAAATGAAGACCATATTTGTGGGGCAATTGGTTACTTGTTCAAACGAATCAAAAAAGCCTCAAGTATTTGTTAAAGCAGAAGATAGCTACCAAAGCTTAACATTGATAGATTATAAAATTAATGGGATATGATTTCAACATTGAGTATAAGTAAGGGAAAAATAATTCAGTTGCTGATGCTCTGTCTCAAAGAGAACATTATGACATATATGCAATCTCAATACCTATTCCAGATTGGTTAGATCTTGTGGTGGCTGAAAATGAGAATCACCCTGAATTACAACAATTGCATGAGCTAGTGCAACAAGTCGAAGCATTGGGACCATGGTAAGTAAGTAAAGGCATCCTTTTCTCCAACAAATAAGCAAATGTAACCTCCAAATCCCTAATATATTTTTTAAATGCTGAGATATGGAAGACGAGATGTAAATTGCAAATACCCAACTTACGAGTGAGATATGTAAACTATTATTGACCCAATGCTTTTATAAAGATATCCGTTAGTTGCTTTGAGGAACAAACATAAGAGGTAGTGATCTCACCTACCTTCTATTTGCTATGAACAAAATGACAGTCAACTTTAATGTGTTTCATACGTTCATGAAATACTAGATTAGAGGCAATATAGAGAGTTGCTTTGTTATCACATAACAAACACATGGACCGTGACTAAGCAACTCCAAGAGCTAGAATTAATGCCTTAAGCCAAGTGCGTTCACATGTAGTGGTAGTAATGGAACGATACTCAACTTCAGCTGATGAGCTAGAGACAGTTTGTTATTTCTTGGTCTTTGAGGAAATGGTAGTCAACATAAGTTTAAGAGAAACTATAGTCACGAAGAGAAGTAGCTAACTTTTCAAACCAGTTACGAGGCGCTTAACGGAGACCATATAAAGATTTCTGAAGATGACAAACTTTTCCAGAAAAAGTAAGCAACAAACTTGGGTGGTAACCTTATATACACTTCTTTATCAAGATCACCATGTAAGAAGGCATTGTGAACATCCATCTGATGTAGTTCCCAATTTTTAACTGTGGCTACTGCAAAAAGTATGTGAATAGTAACCATCTTGGCAACAAGAGCAAAAGTCTCATCATGATTGATGTCATCTACTTGGTGATTGCTTAAAATAACAAAATGAGCCTTATGACATTCAATAGAGCCATTAGAATTATATTTGACATGATAAACCCACTTACACCCAATAATGGTTTTGTCAGGAGTAAAATCCTTAATCGTCCAGGAACCGTTTCATTTAGGAGAGTCAATCTCCTAACATATGGCCTCAAGCCATTGGGGGTCACACGCAGCATCACAGTAACTAGTGGGCTCTATCTCTGTAGAAATGGCTACCAAAAAAGTGAGATGTTGGATAAAATTTATCATAATTCATTTAAAAAAGCAATGTAATAAGGAGTACTTGAGGATGTTGAAGGAGGAGAACAGAGTAGGGTCTAACTGTTGCACCGTGTTAGTGGAAACATAATCACGGAAAGGAACAGAGACTTTTTTGGTGCAATGACCATGACCTAGTGTTTCATTCATACTCAACTCAAAGGTATCATTCACACGATGCCTATGACATTTATGGAAGGTTGTCCAGTTTCAATATGAGTTGGAGTATGACTCCCCCTCAAGAGGTTAGGGTCTGGAGCCAAATTAGATTCATGGGTGTTATTCCAGTGGTCTATAGTGGGGGCTAGCTGCTCGGGTGTAGATGACACTATGGGTGGTTAAACACAAGGGGAAGGTAGAGATGTGGGGTGTGCAGCTGTTAAGGCAGGCTATGATGTGCATGCCGATGTAGCAGCGGGTATGAGAGTATCAAAATTCTAGTCATCATCAAAAGAACAACGCAAAGCAATCAAAGATATATCATTAAAGAAGAAGAGGGGGCTGTGGGCTAAGCATTATGGACAAAAAAAAGGAAAGTTATTTTTAACAATTTTGATGTCACGAGAGACAAAATGTTTCCCAATTTCAAGATCATAGAATTTCCAACACTTTTTTTCTTGAGGGTACCCCACGAACACACATTTTTTACTTCGTGCTTCAAATTTTTTGATCCCTAGACTTATAATGTACGTAGCATGGACACTTGAAATCTTGTATATTATCATAAGATGAAGGTTTACTAAACAACATCTCATAGGGACCTTTTCCATTATTAAGCATAATTAGAGTTCTATTAATCAAATATCCTCCCGTAAAAGGACACTCTCCCCAAAACTCAATAGGTAGATAAACATGAATGTGATAGTGTTTTCATTCAACTTGGCCATTTTGTTGAGGGCTGTTAGTGCAGGAATTTTGAAATAAAATCCCATTCCCTTAAAGTATGATTTTAAAGGTATAAACACATTCTCATTATCACTATGCACAATTTTGATAGATTTATTAAACTAGATTTAGGCTATGGAATAATTTTGTTTGAAAATAGCAGTCATTTCACTCTTTTAAACCATCAAATAAATCCACACAACATGTGAAAAATCATCAACTATTGTCAAAAAATAATGAGCTCCACAGAAAGAGGCAACATGATAAGCACCTCAAACATCACGTTGTACCAATTCAAAAGTTTCCAAAGCACGATTATTACTAATACCAAAAACATCCTGTGTCTATTTAGCTCGAAAAAATGCATTACAAGGCTTATTCTGACCATCAAGAAAAATACTATTGGAAACATTAGGTAGTAAACATAATATTTTATAGGAGGGATGCCCTATATGCTGATGCTACAAGTCGGCAGAGTCCTCCGTCTTCATTTGATGCGTTTGAGCCTTTATTGTACCATAAAAGTAATAGACCCCATCACATCGCTAACCCACTCCAATCAACATCCTTGAAGCGTGGTCCTCTATCACACGAAGTTGGTTAGTGAAAATGATATGACATGTTAAGGCATCTATTAATCAAGCATCATGTATCAAATCGCACAATGGGATATCAAGCACATGTTCCAAAATCAATCCTTCAATATGGGCAGTGCCTTCAAGGGTGGTAAACATAAGTTTTCCATTTGGAAAACTAATATGGGGCTTGGGAATTCAATCAAATCAGTCAAATAAGATTAGTTTCTTGTCATATGATATAAGGCTCCACTATCAAGAACCAATTATTAAAAGTTTCCTTACCAGTCAATTTTTTAGTAGGATTTGTTTACTTACTGAACTCCACTACTCAGCAGTAAAAAATGGAGACTGTATTGCCTCGGTTACAATAGTAGGGGAGCCTAACGTATTGGTGATTTCACTTGAATAGGCTGCAGTCGTAACAACACTTGATGCTCCACATCCTTAGCCTGCCGCACCAATATGTCCTCCCACTCAGCTTGCTCCCCATCCTCATCCCTTGCTATTAGTAAATCACCAATCTAGATATTTTCCAGTGAGTGCAAAACAATTTGACACTTCATGTCCCTCCTTATTTTAGTAAGTGCAAAAGGGCCTAGAACCTCCTTGTTACGTTTGATTCTTCCCGTGTGTGCTCGAGATAGCAAACACCATAACATCACCTCGTTTGTCCTTCGATTAAGTGATATTTTTATGTGCTTCTCCTTAACCACCATCTAATAAGCTTTGTTAAGAGAGAGAAGCGGGTCTACAGTGAGGATGTTTATGCGAAGGCTGCCATATAAATCATCATCTAAACCCATAAGAAATTAATGGTTTTTTTCGATTTCAATAGTTGCCATGAATTGCTTGGCCAAATTACTCATGTACCTGCCACATTTGCATATGGGCACATTACGGTACCTTGCAAAATCATCCCAGAGAGCTTTGAGTCGTCCAAAATACCATGTCACGGTCTACCCCTTTTGCTTGCAATTTTCTATGACTTCTTTCAACTAATGTAAAATCATTGCATCGAGTGTGTGAAATCGTTCTTTTATGTCATCCCATAAATCCTTGGCCGAATCAAGATAAGCCAAGTTTAAGTGAAGACCAAACTCATTGGAATTTATTATCGAACCAATAAGCATTGAGTTTATGCTATACTAGCTTTCAAGATCATCATCATTTTGGGTCAGTTTCTTCAAGGTTCTGTCAAGAAACCACAACTTTTGTTTGGCACGAAAGGAGTACTTAGAGGTCGTAGCCCATTCACGATAATTGGTTTCACCCTTAAGAAAATTTCATAAATATCCAATCAGGGTATATCCAAATTATGCAGAAAATATGGGGAAGAAGGATCATTGATTTTCCGCTTCTTCTCCTCCGTTGGCTTACTATCGTTACAATCGCTACCGTCTTTCGTCATTGTTGTGCAGAGAAGGAATCACTCATCTTCCTATGAGTTTGTTTAGAGGTTTTGTCTCTATGAAGGCTATGATACCATGAGAAATTCTTGGTGTGAAAACCCTACCTTTATTTACATAATAGCTAACAATATATACAGTACAAAAAAGAGTTTGAGCTTAGCTAAACTAGGAAACTAGGAAATTAAATCCTAACTAAAGCCTATAATATCTCTTAGCCAGTTGTCTCATCCTATGAGGTGCCCACAAACCAACGAGGGAATTAGTCACTAGGTCCGTCGGTAGATACCCTGATCTAAGACCAAAAATAACATCTCTTAGCCATATATAAAAAATACACCGAATATTACAAATATATACAAAATATCAATATCTCCTTATAAGATATTTTAGATCATAATAACAAAATTAAATATGGTAAATTTCATAAGCGTGTAGTTTACAACATATCTTCTTTGCATGATAATGTATATTGTCGACGCCAAACTTTTATAGGTTTTTCAATTACGATGGCTCTCCTTTTGGAGCAAGTAGGCAATCATCCTCAAGAGAATAATGAGCCTTGTTTCAATCCATTTGGATGTTTTAAAGAGATGCCTAGTCAATCCCAATCTTAGTTGCCCGCAGCTCACTTGCGCGGTTGTTAATTTGTCCTTTCTTCAATATTTTATTGCTTTTCACTTCTAGGTGCAATAATTACTGCTTTTTTGTTAGATAAATATTTTTAAGTCTTTTATTTTCCTAATTACATGGCATTATATTTATCAGGCATCTTATAAATATTTCATAATCAACAAACAAATTGATTTTTTTAATAGAATATAAGTTCAAAACTTCTGTACTTAGTGTAAGAGATATTACATGAACTCAATGTATCTATCTGCCCTTGGGGCTGACAAATGGATTAATGAGCTCATATTAGAGTTAAATGAAAATTATTGTGTCGAAATGTTAAGAAAAATATCTTAAGACGTAAAATCTTCAATATCACACTCTTGTATGCATGATCCCTTTTAGCCAGATTGAGGAATTTTACCGAGTCAGACCATTGTTTAGAAAATAGGATTGTGTTAGTTGAGTTAATTAGCGTCGTAATCATTAGAAAAAAGGGTAAAAACAAATTTGGTACTAATTTGGCCAAAATCTGCTGAGCAAACTTTCATAATCATCTCAATTTGGTACTAATTTGGCCAAAGTCTGCTGAGCAAACTTTCTCAATCATCTCAAAATAGAAAAGGGATTAAAAGGGCACTTTGAAAGTTGTAGATAATGAAACAGGCATGCTAGTTGTTAGTTGGCAATTAATCATAGACAAGCATGCGTACCTAATGATAGCTAGCGTCTCTTAAGCCTTGGTTAGAATTTTTATTATGATCTATACAGAACTATAAAGATATATAGTTAAATAATTCAAACACGCATTATATTCCCATGTCAGTCAGACTGCAATTAACATAAAGAAGATTGTGGAATGCCAAAAGTGAGGGTTCCACATATTTAAATATTCTCTATTTACGAGTTCAAGCTGTCCATCATTGAACTAATTAGGTAAGGAAAAGCTCTGCAAAACTGAAAGGTGGAATAATACAGTGTCTGAAAGCGAATGTCATTGTTTCTCCGTACTTAAGTTGAAGAAAAAACGGCAAACTGTGGTTTCAGTGAGAACCAAGAGCAAGTTTAATCTCTGTTTATATGTTCACCGCCCTATTGACCACTTAATTCTTTTATAAACTGCATTAATTCACGGTCCAAAATAAGGTTTTAAATAGCAGATTGTAAACTATGCGATTAAATGCAGATGACATTAGAATAATTATAAATAAAGAAAATGTAATTACAATAAATTTTATTAACAATTTAAACCAACTAAAATATTATTGTCACAATTCACTACAAGAAAAGGATCCATTATGTGTCGTTTTTTTAACGTTGCAGAAGGCAATATAACGTCGCAAAATACCTTCTGCAGCATTTATTAAAATGTAACAAAAAACATCGCAGATGGTGGGGTAGGTAATAGCTATCGACGACTTTTGATGGAAAATGTCGTGAAAAGCACCGATATTCAGCGACGTTTCATAAAACGTCAGGAAAGGAGGGGATATTTGGCGACGTTGTGTGAAAACGTCACGGATTGTCAAAGTTTTAATGACGTTTTAAGGGCATCGCAAAAAAGTTGTAATCCCCGACGTTTGATTCATCAGACATCGCGGATTGTAAGAAATTTATTAATTTTAATTTAACCGAAAATAAATTTATTTTTAATAATTTTTAAAATTTTATAATAAAATTTTTCATTTATCTGAAAATAATTAATATTTAATAATGATTCAATATAAATTATAATTTTTTCTTTGTTTTCATTTATTCGAATATAGGAATAATTTAATAACTAATCGATTTTAATGAATAATTTAAAAATTTTCAATTTTCCGAAAATAATGTAATTTAATAATTTTGAATAATAATTAGTATTTTTAATTTTAATTTGTTTCAAATTTCTGAAAATAAATTTAATTTAATTATTTGCTAATTTAATATTTAAACTTTTTTAAAATATTATTTATTTAATAGCTATTAAATATTAGTTATGAAATTAATTTATTTAATAATTCTTCAATTTTTTGAATATATCATTAATTTTAATAATTATTTATTTATAACAAGAATTGAATACATGCAGACAATTTATTATTTAACTGCAATTCCCAAACATGTCATAATATGATAATTAAAATAAACAATACATCATAAGTGATTAATATATCAATATGAGTATATATTTAATCTAAACGAACATTATGTGTAGAACATAAAAATTCCAAGACCTTTTTTTGTTGTTCAACTTCGGAAGTTAATCGATCCTGCATTTCTTTAAATTGTTTAATTAATTCTTCGACTTGAGACTGTAACCCTTGATTAACTCTCTTTGACTCCTCTAATTCGTCTCGAAGTCTCTTTCTAACTGAAGTCTTCCCTTATGCTCGAGGCCTAATTTCTATGCCAACAACGTAATCTGATCTAGTGCCCAAGACTTTGTCACACACTTCATCCACTGTCATCCGATGACCTTGTTCTATTGAACGTGTCATTTCAAGACACATTAATTCCTGAAAAAGTAAGAATTAATTACATATACATTCTCATTTAACAAATATTTATAAATGAACTATGTACTCACCCATTTTGCTTTGCATTTGGCAGTTGTCCATTGATCTTTACTTTCATCATAATGAGTGTGATACCATAGCTTCATCCGGTCACACTCTCCTCCATCTCTGTCACTCTGTTGTATAAAAATATATTACTAGTATTTTTTTCATAAATTTTTAAATGTCAATCAAAGTAAAATATAATTAAAAAGATAATAACTCACAATCTCATGTCGT
>JAOTAX010000009.1:906028-916753 GCA_025629825.1 Erythroxylum guanchezii | reverse complement strand
GTGTGATTTACTGGTGTCAGATAATTAGAAGCTGGAGGCATCTCTTGAGAAGTTGACGGAGAACTAATATTGCGTCGTATATTCAAAATTTGTTCATACTTATCTCTAGGATGAATACTAGGCATAGATGTGACTTCTCTTGGTGTTGAAGTAGGCTCAGAAGGTGCAGGTGTGTGATCTTGTGCTTGTGTATGTGGAGGTGTGTGATCTTGTGTCTGTGTACGAGCACATAGCTCATTAGCTGCACTTCCAATTAGCTGACGGTATCGTGATTGCAGTTGTGTAGGTACTAAGCTACTTGGTGCAGACTTATTCTTCTTCTTGGGTAGACTAGGTCCTATGTGATTCACCTGCATTTACATCGACATTAGCTTTTAAAGTAATATTCATCAACCATATTTAAAGAAATGTGTATTGCATTCGCAAGTTTTTTGATAACAAATTGCATTTTCAAGTATGTGACTAAATTTCCTTTTGACAACAAATTGCATTGTCTATTTATTTCCTTGTCCAAATTTTAGCTATAAATGCTTTTATTTTGGAGAGTATTCTGTGATGGGTAATTCCAGGCTCTATTGGTTTGAAACAATCAAATAACTAATTCAAACAATGGAACTGCCAATTTTGCAGTTAAAAATCTCAAACTTGATCTCCTTGTATATTTCTAATGGGGCTGCTTTGCTGGAATTGGCTATTGGTATACAAATTGATATCTTCCATTACAATAACTTATGATTAGAAATATAGGGACAATTTAGTTAAACAATGGATTTATGTGTGCTTCTATTGATTGATAATTGAAACTTTCGACTTATAAAATTTCACTGGTGAATTCTATTAGGTAATGTGTCATTTATGTATCTCTTGCACCCACACTTGATTTTGAATAAATTTCTCTTGCTGGGATCAACTACAAAAACAATTGTTAGTTGGCCTATAGTGCTAGATGCGATTGTTCATGCTATTGTTGAGGAGCATGTAGGTGTTCATCTACTCTGCTTCTATCTCTCTCTCACTTACATGCCGATCTCATTCATACAAATAAACTAGCATAAGCCTATCCTTATGAATACAAAACTGCTAATTGCCCATATTCTTAAATTGTAAATTGAATTCCACATTATTTTCTTATCACCAATTATTAATTTTCCTTGGAGTGCTACTCTTCAGTAAGCTGAATTTCAAAATTGTGTTTTCATGAAGCTGAATGAATGCAACTCTTCTACCTCTTTGCTTCATTTCTAGATGCATTTGGGTAAATGAAAGATTATTTTGTAAAACTTTCCAGGTGTAAACTGTTACTCCTTATAAGTGAAATTTTTGTAGAAACAATGCAAATGGAAAGGGATGGGGCTCAACTCGAGACATAAAGCGAAAAGGAAGAGTTCTAAGTTCTAACCAATGAACCAATTAAATGGGGCCACTATGATCATGGTAGCAGTTTATTAATTGGTAAGGTATCAATTAGATAAGAACCACACATATAACTAAGTTGATAAGAACTAGAATTATTAAAGAAGTTTATTACTCTTTACATTCATGTGAAGTAAAATAGGATAAATGGGCTACTAATTGATGCCCCCAAATTATTAGGATAGGTTCTAAGAAATCTAACTACCTATGAGAGTCATAGATAAAGAAAGGGCTAAACCATTGTTTAACAACTTAGAAAATTTAAAAGAAGGAAGATTTTGATAAATACATATTAGAAGCTAAGACATCAGTACAAATATTAGCTTTGCTTTACACAAACTAATATGTATAATTTGTATTATTATTTGATAAACTATATGGAGAACTAGGGAGAGAATAATAATAAAAGTCATAAAATAAATGAAGCAAAATATGACATTTCATTTTCTATTTATGTATGAATGCAGGATCCTTACTTCAGTAGAATTGCATGGAACAAAATATGGAATTTCATAGAGCAAATTCAATAGCTATAGTATGGATGCAAACAAACCAATTAACAATCAAGAAACTTTATACTTATAAGTTAGCATACCTGGTTCTTGTTTTCCAATGGCTCCTCCAACTATCTCCTCCTCACACTTGCAAATAGTATCTGTCATAAAGCACAAAAAATTAGAACTAAACTTTTGTAATTGAATGTACAAAATCTTATTAACAGATATTGTTTAGTATAGTAACTACCAAGTTAATGGACACACCTATATTTGGGTTAGACATGCGTATGTTAATGGACAATCTATAACTTTTAAAAATAGCGATAAAACATTCTAATTTGTAGCTTTTTTATAAATATAGCCTAAAGGTTACTTCTATAGTGAACGATTTTAATATCATTCACCGTGTAACTAATACATTCAACACGTAGTTACTTCAAAATGGAGCTTACTGAATGTCAAACAAGCCCAGCTTAGACAAAAAATAAGAAAATGATGGAATAAATAAGGGCTTCACCTTACTCATATTTTTGAATATGTTTTGACAAACAATCCTCTTAAATTCAAACAGTAACCAACTACATTTAGCAAGTAGGGGTGACTTATTTAATGTAACTATATACATCCTAATCATATTACATCCTTCATACATCTTGTTTACCTCTTATGACTTGTTATTCCCTTTAGTCTAAATTTTTCTTATCTCATAATATATCACACTTATTAGTTAGTACCCTAAAATAATTTTACAAAAAATTATACTCTAAAATACAAATTTTATACTAGGATACTAAAATTTAACTATATTAATTTAAGAGATTATATTCTAATATTAAAAAATTATTCTAAAAAGTATCCAGTATTAAACAATATTGATACTTTACAAAAAAAAAACTAAAATCAGTGTAAATTTTGATACGATATTTGTAACTTTAAGTATGACATTTCAACCCTTACAAAATAAATTTTAAACCCAAGGAGGTATTTGTCTAAGAATTATATTGAACTTAATGAAGTATGTTTTTACTTGCTCTTTTAACATGAGGACTTAATTGAAAGGTGTAAGTAGGAATTATTATAAATATTTTATATTTTTAATTGAAAACAAATATTAAAAGTTGTAATTACAATGTAATTTATAGATCCATCATAGTAAAGCACATATGTATACAAAGAGGAAGTATCTTGTTTGGGGAAAAGATTAGGGATAACAAATTTTACGACGCCAAATCTTTGAGAATTTCTTAAGTTTAGTGTCAAACCTTAAACTTTTTAAATTTGATGTTAAACCTTTCAAAAATTGTATAACTCAAGTCAAAATGTTAGTTTCATTTTTTATTATTATTGTAGCTAACATACTAAAGGGATAAGAAAAATATATAACTCAATTCAAAATGTATCTCATAATATACAACTCAAGTCATAATATATCTCATAGTATATAACTCAAGTCAAAATGTTAGTTTCATTGTATAATTTTTATTATCTCATAATATCTCATATGTTATTGGGGTGTGTTTTTAAATTTTTCTTAATATCAAAATCTATCGCTAATGATACACTACTCCCCCTATAAGTAATCAAACTTAATTTCATGTTTGACCTTTTCCTAAGATCTCGCGTGGTAGTAAGATTTTTACTGGGCAATGTTGTTGTCGTTGTTGCTATTAGTATGAACATAGTTTTCAAAGTAAGAATTTATTCCCTCACTTCTTTATATCACCTATATTTCTCCTAAAATAATACCCTTTCACATATGTTAAAGCCCAATTGATTATTTCATCAAATAAAGACAACCCATCAAATTTTTTTAAGTTAAACTCCATAATCATTTCACTCCATTTTAATATAAATTCTTCATTTGTTGGCATCATACATAACATCTATAAATGTATCCTTCAAATTCTTATAAATTTTGTGGATACTAAACTTCTTAAGTAATTTCTTTAGTATATACCACAAATATAGTTTATTATAGTTGGAAATACCACCTTAATGGTATATTAATACTTTTACACTCATTTGTAATTATAACATTAGGCATCTTTTCATTTATACACCTTTACAATGTACAAAAGAGCCAATATAAATTATCAATAGGCTTATTGGTTAAAAGTGTATAACTAAACAATATAGATGTCCATGATGGTTTACACTTACAAATGGAGCAAACGACATTTGATATTTTCTGACAGGATAAATGATGTCAAATGTGGCCATATAACTAAATTTAACATATATTATAAAAATCATTGCATTTTGCCTATAAAATATTCCTTAACCTTCCTTCCTTATCACAATTAACTTTTTATAAAATATATTTTCATTCTCTATCATTCTAATAAAAATGTTACGCACCACTTCTGCATCTCGTTCTTCTAAATTCACTCCTCTCAACATGTCTATATGATTAAAACAATCCTTTCATAAATATGACAAGTTTTTATACCCATCCATGGTTGCAATAATAGACCTTATATTTGTGCAAGACTAATTTTACAATTATCATTCATTTCTAATCTATGTCTAACTTAATTTGCTATAATCCAATGTTGCCTTATAAACCTTATATTACTTGGAATTAATATATGTTTGTGCAAATTCAAAATAATGCAGTAGCTTTACATATGAATTTAAGATCATAAATTCTTTACATTTATATCAAAGTGGACTTTTAGGATAATCCTATTCGATTAATAGTTTTTCAATAGAAAAATTGTTACTCCTCTTCTTCCATATCAAAAAACAATAAGCATCATAGAACCTCTACAGGTAACTACACAAATGTGATATCACCTAAAAGTACAGGAACATAATATAATTAATTCCATTTGCAAATAAATAAAAAACATAACGGATAAATAGTTTAGACAATTTTAATCAATAGTAGACTCCTCATATTAAGTATATAAAGACATTGAATTAACAAAATCATCTATAATACAAACGTGATTCAAAGCCATAAACCCTCTCTGAACTTTCATCGAACACTTCAAAGTCATCACCATATTATCCCAAATCACCTTAGCATATAATCTCTTCTTCCTTAACACACTGTCACACAATGTAAAGCCAAATGCATTGTGTTACAGATAATCAAAACAAACGAATAAGCACTCTAAAACCCAGATTAAATCGTCCACTTCAACCGACTCGAAAACCAACGTTTTACCCGACATTAATCGCAAGCAAAATAATTGAATGACTTACCTCAACCAACACACACATGCATTCCAACTGTAGACGACAGAGGGATGTCAACTGGTGAAGCAACCTCCACAGATTCCAAGCGGGACAGAAGATGAGAGAGGGAAGGTGGCTCGAGGGAGAGGGAAGGCGACATAGCTACATGCGGGAGACTGATGACTAACCTCTGTATTTCATTAACATAGAAGATGAGACGATGTTGTTATGGGGGGTGGGGACACGATGTCTTCTCTTCTGGATGGAGGGCGGGAGTTTAAGTTTCAAGGATACAAAAATGATGTCGTGATGGGCGAACATCACGATGTCGTTCTGGTGGGGAGCGAGGGGAATGTGGACCTGGCCTTTCTCGACGTTTAATTCACTAGAACTTCGCACTAACTATTTTGGGATGTCTTCCTAAAAAAACAATGCCAAACACTTCCTTTATCTGCAACATCTGCATACAACGTCGTCAAATCTTGGCTCTTTTCATGATGTTTGAAAAAACATCACGAAAGCCTCTAACAATTCGCGATGTTTTCTGAAAAATGACACGAAATGTATGTTTTTGTTGTAGTGATTGTACCTTCTTATCACTTAAAAAAATAAATGTACTAACTTTAAAAAACACTAAATAACTTATTTTACACGTTGTAATTGTTTTGCCACCTTCTTATCAATTAAAAAATAATTCTTTCTTGTCAAAAGTCTGAAATTAGTCTAGAAGTAGCAGTGGTGTTTAAAGTAATCTTAACATAATGGAAGGATTAATTTTAAACATTTAATAAAATATAAAAACTCCTTACAAGAATTTTAAAGTAAAGAGATGTTTTGATTGAATTCAACTATCTACATATATGTGTCTATATATTTAGTTTTTATTCTTTAAAGAACGGAAGAAAATGTTAGGAGGTGAGTTGTATTGGATTGGATACAATTCTTAAGTTGTAATATTAACAGTCATGTGCACTTAAAAAACATTTCTGACTCCTATAGCTTAAACTCATGGGAACTCGATCTCTTCATATATATATACATGCATGTGTCTCATCTAATTGTTCCTAGATTTTTGTTTAAATAGAGAGTAGTGGACTTGCAATGCATCAACGTACTTTTCTAAACCTTACCTTTCAAATTGCTTAAGAAATTCATGCCATTAGATTCAATCTTAACTTTAAAGTTGTAAGCTAGAGAATTTGCTCCCAATAAACTACTTCAAAGCTCGAGACAATATTAACAAAATAATTCTTAAATTTAAAAGAGAAATTTCTTCCAACTATACCTTCTCTAATGTGTACATCAATTGGAATATGTATTTCATCTTGGTTTTAACCATTACTAAGCTCAGTGAGTCGGTGTCCATTTCTGGAGCATGAGACGCTTGTAATTCATATGCCAAGGAACAACTTCCATAATTTTATCAACACTAGATTCACTACAGAATATTAATATAAACACATCATTTTCATTAGTCAAAGTACCTTCTAATCTCAGCTTTTTTTATTAGTAGAAACCTAAAGTTGAAGTTATGGAAAAGCAAGCCTATTCTCAATAAAATATTTCATCAATATAGAAGACCACTTATTGGCTCCATCATACATAATCTCGGGACATAATATGTTATCCATTATTAGAAATTAGTGTTGTGCCCCAAATTTTTTTTATTAAGCATGATTTGAATAAATTTTGTGATCTTGCTAGATAAATTATTTTATTTGGAGTTTAATTAGCATGTCAATGTTAGTAGGAATTTAATCCTTGAGTTGGTTAATTAAAGTGTTAAGGATGTATAACCAAAAAGGGAAAAATTGGCAAGTCACTTAAGGTTAAAAGGCTTTAAGGCTTAATGGAAGGGCAAAATGGACATCTTACAACCATTAAAGCATAAATTAGAAGAAGGAAATTGTTGGCTTACTAAGAAGAGGAGTAGTAACGTGGGTGTGAGAAGAAAAGAAGAAGAGGAGAAAATCAAGTTAGGGTTTTGGAGATCTTGAAGACTTTGAGGCTAAAACAAGTAAGTATAAGCATTAATCTTTTTTGATTGTTAGATGAAGCATATTTAGTGATATTTAAAAGTGAAAAAAAAACAAGGTTCAATGTAGGTAGGAAGTTGTTGATGGATGGCATGAGTTAATGTTCTTTTTTAGGGTTAACGATCAAGATATATTATCTTGTATTTGTAAATGATATTACGTTGAAATGAAGTTGAAAATGAAGTAGAAAGGATGATTTTTGTATAAGATATCATGTGTACAAAGAAATCAAGTGTAAATTCAGTCTCTAAGGATCTCAATTTTTAGATAGAAGTTGAGTATACAATATTGTTTCAGCATAAGGACAGTCCCAATATGTTTAGGGTATAACTTCCATATTTTTGAAACAAATTGAATGAGTTTGGTGTCATTAGAAACTTAAGACAACAGGGAACATTTTTTTAGAAGTAAGTGTTATCGAATTTCTTCATTTACCTGATCTTAACGATCATGGAAAATTGACCCGAAAGTCTAGATTTTGAAAGGGTTATAGTTCAATTTTAGCACTTTTAATTATTGAAGCCTTATGAATTTCCTTTGAATGTTGTTTGTATGAGAACTTGGTTTGTTATAGGATACCAAAAAAACCCGATCCAAAAGAAAAAGAAAAGACAACATTAAACATGGAATTCAAGCGAAATTAGACGGGCAATGTATTTATAGTTATTGTGTGATTGGGAAAATTCTTACCTATGTGTGTGTATGTCTAAATTGTTGATTTTTGAATTGTTGTGAAGATTTGATAATACATGATGATTTGTGATTATGTTATACCTTGAAAGAGGTTATAACATTTTGTCTAATGGAAAGAAGAAAAGCATATGATGAAAATGATTTGAGCATGAATATGTGCTTTTGTTTGGGCGAGAGTGGAACGATTTCGTTCGTCACATGCACGTTGACAAGAGCCTTCTCGTGGCTGCCTGCTTGTGACATATGAGCTTCGAAAATGGACTCATTTTCTTCATGGAGTAAACTTCGGTTTCTCCATTTCGCACCCATAGAACCCTCGAGCCATTTGTTGTGCATTGCGTTTTTGAACTGTCAAGTATGACGCATTTGAGTGTATGTTCAACGGTTAAATTCTATGTTATGTGTTATGCGTTAACTTGCTTAATTATGAGTGTTTAAGCTAATTTAAGAATGTTTGAATTGTTAGATATATATATGTACATATGCTTGAATTTGTGACAAATTACCGATGACTATAAATATATTAACCACTGAGCTGTGTAGCTCAACCCTTTATTTTCCCTCCCCAGGTGTTGAACAAGACGACAGTTGATCCTTGCATGGCATCAAAAACTCCACGATAGTTAGAGACTTTTGTACTAAATTAGTGACTATTTTGGATAGCTATATAGGCATATCAACATTGAGAATCGTTTTGTATTTGTATTAAGCTTTGATATGCATGATGTTATGTAAGTAAAGTTTGTTCAAACTTTTTGGAATTGTAATGACATGAAGAATTGAAGTTTCTTTTGTGTATGAGTATGTTTAGTTGTGGTTAGATTTGAATGTATGTGTTTGTTCGAATGTTTGAATGTTGGGGTTTGGATTTCAGATTCTGAGGGTTTCACCGTGGGAAAGCCAGAGGTTTGCCGCTGTAAACCTTTCTAAAGATGACTTCGCTGCGGCAAAGAATGACTTCCGTCGCGGTGAACTTTTCCCGAAGGGTCCATGGAGATAAGTCCACGGGTTTGCCGCGGAGAACCTATATTTCATTGCGACGAACTCTCCTTTGCTGCCACATTGAGATTTCTTATAATTGCAATACTTTCCACTTTTCTTTCACACCACCCTCACATGACTATCTTAACTTGTCACCTCGGGATTAGTCTTAGCATCGGGACCCGGGTCTAACATCTTTTTGTATAAGAGCGATAGTTGGGCTTTGAAAACGGGGTCTAACATCTTTTAGTATTAGATCTTAGGCTTTTTTCCTAGGCTTAGAATGCATAGTAGGATGAATTGTATGCCATGTGGTTATTTGTTGCATTAGAATTGATTGATTGCATTAAGTGACATACATATCGTGCATATATGTAAAAATTAAGATTAAAATGAAATGTAAGCTAATCTTTAGTGTTTCAATTGAAGTAGTAAGATGCCACCTCGTAGAGGAACACTAGAAATTCTGCAAGGATCAGTTGCACGTGACTTTCCGTCAAGAGAGGAGAGCACTGATGAGTCAGTAGCCCCAAAAAATGCTGAGACTTTTGTAGGGAATTGTAGTGGGCCTTCTCAATCACAGACGCAAGAGTCTCCTGTTTCGCAGGAGCAAGTACCTCCATTGGATCCGAGGATGTTCCAGGCTTTTGCTCAGGCCATGGGTAAGATGCCACAAACTTCTGCTCTGACCTCATTTAAGAAGGGGAAGCAGTTTGACAAGTTGAGGAAGTATGAAGCAGTGGACTTCTATGGGACCACTGATCCAGAAGAAGCCGATACATGGCTAAGGAAGACAGAAAGGGTGCTAGAGCAGATGGACTGTGAAGATGACCACTGATCCAGAAGAAGCTGAGACATGGCTAAGGAAGATAGAAAGGGTGTTAGAGCAGATGGACTGTGAAGATGAGGAAAAAGTTAAATATGCTGCTAGTTTGCTTCAAGGGGTTGCTTTGCACTAGTGGGAAAGTGTGCCAGGGAGTCAGATGAAGCTATTAGTGTTGGAATGTCTAAGGTGTGCATTCAGTAGAAGTAGAGGGAGTTTCTGAGTCTCACCTAGGAGGAGATGATGGTGAGCGAGTATGAGGGTCGGTTTATACAGCTACCCTAGTATATAGCTGAGATGATGATGAGTGAGGTGGCTAAGTGACGTAGGTTTGAATCGAGGTTGCATTTGGCCATCAGAGAAAAAGTGGTGGTACAGAATTTTTGTGATTTTCAACAGTTGGTTGAAGCAGCACTGAGGGTTGAAAACATAGAGAACATAAAGAGCACCATGAATAAATAGAGAAAGGGTAGAGAGCAGTTCAAGAGTGGAGGTGGCACTCCTATGCCAGAGAGGAGTGCCAGGAGCTTCCCTAGACAGATGAGGACCGTCTCTCATTAAGCCTCAACAGTTGGAGGCAGTAGAAGGGGACAAGTCATCCGTCCCTAAGTGTGACCATTGTGGTAAGTTCCACGAAGGAGAGTGTTACAGATTGACAGGAGCTTGCTTTAACTGTGGAGAAAAGGTACACATGGCTAGAGAGTGTTCTAAGTATGCAAGAAGAGAGGGAACTCAAATGCAAGTTTCAAGGAGAGTTGAGACTGTGGGGCACAAGACTGCAACTGAAGTGAGCGGTTCAGATGTAGCTAGGAAAGTAAATCCTCCAAGGAGACTGAGGGGATAAGCACCAGCTAGGGTGTTTACAATGGCACGGGAGGACGTAGAGACGCTCCAGAAGTTGTGACTGGTATGATTAAATTATTTGATGATGATGTAATTGATTTGATTAATCCAGGTTCTAAGTTCAATTTCATGATTTGTTCCTTAGGGTTTCTCAATTGACATGTCTTTGATTTGGGAAATTGTGAATATTGATGAAGGGAATTGATGACAAGAGGAATCAAGAGGAGACAATTGGAGCAAGGTTTTCAAGCAAAGG
>JAOTAX010000009.1:886655-899098 GCA_025629825.1 Erythroxylum guanchezii | reverse complement strand
GTTTAATTATCGCATTACAAATAAAATCCTTATTCTCATATATTGAAACAACATTTTCAAAATATAAGGAATAACTATTGGATACCACTTGGTTCTGGAACTCAACTCTTGCTCTGATACCATAATACTTGAACGCGATTCCTTGTAACGTGGTTCCTTGTAGGGTTAATTCTATGAACCTTTATTAGGCATCATCCCATAAGGTTAGCGTGCCCACAAGGAAGTTAATATGAACATACATAATCGAATCTACTTCAATCTCTCAAATCATTACTAACAAAGAGTTTGAAAAACTTTATTTACATATCAAAAGCCATACCATTGGCTTATTAACAAAAAATAGCAATATTGAAGAAATTCCCTTAAGCTCTTGATCAGTTGATCTCTTACCTATCAGCTAAAGATGGAACAGAAAGGGGGTGAGTTTGAAAGCTCGTGGGTAACAGTTTATAACGGAAAATAAGCAAAAGCCTTTGAAAACAGTTACTTGTCATAGAAAACTCTTATTGAAAACTATTAAGCACATCCTTCTCAAATTCTTGTCATGTAGTCAAAATTCACAATTTACAAAACATGAATGCATCAAACTTGTTCACATAACATAAACATATAAGCACATCAGAAATGGTTCGGGTGGATCCAAAAATAGAACGTACTACACATTTCCACTTAATGATCCTCTGTAGCTGTGAACAAGACGTGCCAACGCAATCTCACATAATGGTTTTGCGTAGCCTTGAACTTATGTGAGTCCATGAACGAGCTCCATGTCACTAGCGGGCAGGTCAACGTGCTTGTGACTTAACTTAGGGGACCACCACAAACCCACATAACACATATTTCTTAACTTGTCAACTTGTTGCCTAAAATGGCACTTTTTTCAAAAACATGATTTCATAAATATGTATCTTTTCCAAAAAGAATCATTTTCAAAGTCTTTTCATAAATCACCAATAGAATTCATGTAGCAATCATATAACAATTTCTCATTTCATTCAAAAAGCAATAAATGCAACACTCATGATGCAATTTAAAAATCATAAACTTTCTTGATTCAAAGAAAGCATTAGTAGCTTGTTTACTCTATTATAAACATGTACCCACCTGATTTCCTTGCTTATAGACTTGCTTAAAATGCCTCTTCTCTTGTTCCTCTTACCTCTTTTGATCCCTTTATATGATAACAAACATCCCACTCAATAGGGTTATCAATTGAAAATCCCTTAAAGCATAATCACTAAAATTGGTTCTAGAATACTTAAACCCAAACATTTTCTAAACTTCATGAACTAAATTCTTTCCAAAAATCCAAAAGATTTAAAATGATCTTACCTTCATTCTTCACCAAAAGAAGGGATCTTTGGCTCAAAGAAAAGCTCTTTTGTTCCACTATGTTTTTCTCTTCTTGAACAGTTCTAAAATCTCTCTTGAAGGCTAGCATAATTGAAGTCCTAGCTTTTTTTCTCTTCTTTCCCTCCTTCTCTTCTTCTCTTTGTATTTCTCTCTCTTCTTCATGCCACTCTCTCTTTTTCTCTTCAATTTTCATTCTTCTCTCTTCTTAAAATGCAAGACCACAATTTCTTCTTCCATTTCTACCTTTAATGAGTCCAAAAATTCCATTTGCCCTTCCATTTATGCCTTATGTCTTTTGTGCTTAAGTGTCTTGCTAAAAATATCCTTGTACATTCTGACATAACACTTTCTTCTAGAAAAATGTTCCTAAATGTCTTAAGTTTCTAATTGCACCCAAAATCATTCAATTTGGGTCAGAAATTTGAAAGTATTGCCCCAAACATTTTCATATTGTTCTTAGACTAAAACAGTACACTATTTCCTACTTCCATACAGAATTTGAAAGTCTTAAGGACTGATTTACAATTCACTTCCTTCAGACAATTTTGAAATAAGAATCATCTCATTTGGAGTTATAAAGATAAAGATATCATCAAAATACTGAAGCATGTTCAATAAAATATCCAATTCATACTCTTCCACTCGATACCCTTACTTTGATTCAATTAATCTTTTTCGAAACAACACCAAAAGCTATAACCTTTTATGGAGACATAAAAAGAAAATGTGTTAGGAGTCTATTGGTCTAAGAGTCACTTCAATTGAAGGTCGGATAACAAGGTTATGGCTAGAATCAATCATCTTGAACCTACCTTGGGACAATTCACATATCTTTCACTAAAAATATCGGATCAAGATCATTCTTGAACGTTTTGAAAGAATACTTCCCCATCTACAACTTTTATAAAGGCCTAAAAGATAAATTCCAACATCTGAAAGGTCAAAAAAGATAATATGATGTCACTTATAGACAATGTGACATCATCAAATAATATATGATTGGGAAAATTGCCATAACTTTCCCTAAAGATATTAGATTAAGGTTTTCTTTAGATGGGTTGAAAGAGAACTTCAAGATCTACAACTTTTATGAAGACTGCGAAGACAGATTCTATCATCTAGAGGGTCAAAATGGACCGGTTGTTAGTGTATAGAAGGTCAAAAATAGAAGAAGCAGGAAGTCAAACACAGAAGAAGCAGAAGTCAAACATAGAAGAAGCAGAAGTGATTACAAAGTAGACGAATGCAGAAAAGCTGACAAACACGAAAAAGCAGATGAATGCGGAGAGGCAGACGAATGCGGAGAAGCAGACGAATGTTATAAATCAGACGAATGCGGAGCATACTAATGCTACAAAGCAAACGAATGTGGAACAGACGAAGGAGGAGCAGACGAATGCCACCAAGCAGATGAATGCGGAACAGCAGACGAATGCCACAAGGCAGACGAATGCGGAACAGACGAAGGCGGAGCAGACGAATGCCATCAAGCAAACGAATGCGGAACAGCAGACGAATGCCACAAGGCAGACGAATGTGGAACAGACGAACGCGGGGCAGACAAATGCGGAACAGCAGACGAATGCCACAAGACAGACGAATATGGAACAGACGAAGGCGGAGCAGACGAATGCCACAAGGTAGACGAAAGTGGTAAAGCAGACGAATGGAGTCAACTTAAGACGATGCAAAGACTTAGATGAAATGACATCATCCGACATGACGTTATCATAGACGAAGCATCTTTTACAGACGATACAACTTTACTCTTGAACATCTTCCCTTATAAGGACCATAACTCTCGACTTAGATGCCTAAAAATTTCATACTACATACCGTTGGAAAGATAAAAGAAAGACCTACAATTTTTCATATGACAACTTTTCTAAATCTATCTAGATCAATCCAAAATTTCCCCTGAAGTCAGAACACGAATTTTTCATTCATCTCCCAATGTACTACACCTAGTTCTCAAATTCATCACAAATTTTGAGATTCTTAGAGATAGAATTTAAATTTGATGTCTTCATAAGAAATGTAGCCATATGTTTATAGTTTAATCCAAATTAAGAATCATCTCGTTCGGATAACTAGAGAAAAAAATTGTAGCTAAAAGACTGAAACATACTCTATGAACATTTTCCAGATCAACTTCCCATTTTGTTTCAAAAATCTTTCCTTAACACAACTCATACCAAGATCAACTTTTCTACTTCATTTACTCCTCATTCTCAACTCCATTTCAAAATCAATATCACCTAGAAAGAAATTATAGTCCATGATTAATCATTAACACTATTAACAAAACATACACATATATACATATTCTTCATCAACTTATTAGACAAATTCCACTTCATTTTTTCTTTCATTTTACTTCTAACTTTCACCTTATTTCTTCCCATTTCATAATCTCTTATCCACCAAAAATACCATAGCAAATCATGAATCTATCCACATTTACCATTCCCTACTTTACTCTTATCTATCTTTTCTTAGTTCAAGAATTTTCATTCATTTGTTCTTTACTCATGACTAATCACCAACATTTCTCATTTAATAGTCCTAATCTTCTAAGAAAAGTTCGGGGTCTAACAATGACCATACTTTATTAAACAAAAAAATAGAAATCATGTTCCTTATAATCATTGGGATGTAATATACATCCTCCAAATATAACCTATGACCACTAGGAAAGTCTAAGATAACTACTCCCACTGATTCTGCTAAAACATAGGATCCATCTGCTATCTTGACTTGAAACTGGCCTTCAGGTAGTCTTTTCCTTTGGTGGAACCCCTGTAAAGAATTGCAAACATGGTCAGTAGCTCCTGAATCTAATATCCAAGAATCAAATGAATCTACCACATTTCTAGTTCCCAACAAACTTAGGAAACCCATACCTTATTTGCTTTTGAGGCGCTCAAGGTAGCCTACACAGTTTTCTAGTGGCCCTACTCACGACAATGGAAACACTTTCCCTTGGTGTCCTCTTTGGCCTTCTTTTTCATGTGTTGGACCTTAACCTCTATTTGGGCCTTCTTTTTCATTGAACCCTTCTTCTTTTGTTTCCCCTTACCATTGGGCTTAGAAAAAGATGTTACATTAGCCTTAGGCCCATTATCCTTGATATTTAATATCTCCTCCGTGCTCTAGAGGGTATTCATCAACTCACTTAAGGTGTAATCCTTGGTGTTGAGCTCATAATCCAACTTAAACTGCTAAAAAGAAGAGTTTAAGCTATTGATGATCATGATCATCTACGTTTCCACATCCATGTCCGCCCTAAGCATCTCAGCCTCTATAACCGCAAAGATTACCTTGAGCATGTAATCCTGCACTAGGCTTTTGTCTGAGATTTTGAAAGGTTTGGATAGCTTTCACCCTTGCAGACCTGGTCCTCACACCAAACATCTCATGTAGGTGATGGACCAATGCACTAGTAGTTTTCATGCATGCAATTTGCTTTTGCAACATTTCGCTTATAGAAGCCAGAATATAACAGCATTCTACTATCGGTGATATTGTTGGATTTGCTCAGAAGTTGAATTTCCACCCAGAGGTGCAGGCTCATTTCCCGTTAATACCCATGAAATTAATTTATATTGAAGAACAATGTCAAGGATACGTCTCCATTCACTAAAATTCTCTCTGTTTTCGAATTTGTTATTAGTTAAGAGCAAAGTGAGTGGATTCATATTGTGGTGATTATGTCTGAAAAAATAAATTATTAAAGAATGAGCATACTAGTCAACAATATTGGAACTTTGTATACAATCATGATGCATGTATGCATGATGATAGATTTAACAAAACTTAAAAATTAAATCTTTATATGACGGGTATTTTTCTTATCTATAACATACTAAGTGACGGTGGGTCATCTTATCCATTAAAACAAAAACTGGGACCCTCCTAATGAAAAAGCTACCAAGCATCTTCATGCCTAACTTTTAAAGAAGCGCCATAATTTGGTCCATACTTTTATCAACAGAGCTACGGTGAGCAGGTTATTGACAAAATATGTTGAGTGTGTAACCATTTGATTCATTCACTAAAGGTACTTGCAAATCATGCCTCAGTGGGAGGTCACATTTGCTACTAATGAGTTGACTTATCCTTTAGGAGACACAAACCATGCAAGATCTAGGATTCAAGTTCTCCGGTGGGAAGTAACGCTTCACCAAATGCAAACGGGCCATCATATAGAGACCGTGGACTCTCACATGAGCATCGTCTCCCACTCAATCTTTTTGGTCCTTAACTTTTAAGAAATACCATCTTATCTAGATGCAATTTATTAATCATCCTATATTTTTTCATTATATATCTCATACATAATGAATGTATGGCAAAGCCTAGGGTTAGCAATTATTCTAAATGGCATACTTTCACATAATATCACATATTATTAGCAATCATCCATCAATTCATCTCATAGATAATAACACTACTTTTGATTGTCCATCCTAGATAATAAAAAAAAATTGCAAGGCTCTTTGGCCCATAAAAAATTTCTTGGACTTAGATCTACTTCGAACTTTTTGCTCACATGACCCGGCCCATTAAGTAAAAAGTGTGTAATGGCATTTATTTTACAATACTTTTTGTTTTTCAACAAATCGAATTTTGTCACTATGAAAACAAAAATTCCAACACTTGTTTTTCACATAAAAACCGAAACTTTGTCAATAAGAAAACAAAAATTCCAACACTTGTTTTAAGTAAAACCAAAACTATGAAAACAAAAAATCCAACACTTGTTTTTCATAAAAACTGAAACTGTCATTACACTAAAGGATAAATCAAAATCATTACCTATTCTTTTCTTAAATCCATGGCTACTTCATCTTCATCATTACAGAAATTTGTACATTACAAAATCAATGAAAACAAAAAATGAGGACAAAGAGGAAATATGGCAATGATAGGCCACCTTCTTTGTTACAAACTAAATGAAGAAAACTTACAAGGTAAATTTAAATTCTATGGACAACCAAAAGAGCAACACATACACCATATATATTTCTATCATATAAAAATATACAGCATATACAAATATAATTGCCAACCCATGCAACATATAGGAATTGAATCATGCATAATAAAATGGCTCTGATACCAATTGTTGGATTGAAAACAAAAGCATACTAGATTTGGCTAAACGGTAGATTTCAAAAACTTTTTCTGAAATCAAAATACAACGGAAGCATAATAACCAAATCAACATGTTTAATCCATACATGATACGATATTAGAAAAATAAATAGCATAAGAACAAGATAGAAATATTACTGACTCATTTGCTACAGCTTTGACTCCTTCCTATTGTATCCTCTCCACGCTATTGTATCCTCTCCTCTTTGTTGTATCCTTAACCAATCTGATCTACCAATTGTTCTCCTTGGACAACTTGGTTAACAAGATCCTTTGGTGGAAAAGGAGAAGAAATATTGAAGAGGTTTTCCTTAGTTGAAAGAAGCCAAAATGAGACTTTTCTCATTACCAATTTTGGCAAAGGATGAAGGAGAGGCCACTTTGGCACCACTTCATTCTCTTAATCAAAATGAAAGAGAGAGCCATAAATGAGACATTCACATTTGTTTAATGTGGCTAGATGAAAAGACAAAAAAACAAAAATGATACTCTCATTTTCGATTGCAAGATGAAAGAAAGGAGAGAGAACAACAAATGCACTTACTCCTTTAATCAAAAGAATGCTAAAAGGTTGATAAGTTTTTCTATATGCCAACATTAAATGACAACCATTCCCTTTAATGATAAGACCATTAAACCATTTAATGATGACGAAGCACGATAAAAACCCATCTTAAATTTAGCAATTCAATGCTAAATGTGCAGCTGCCCATTTAGTAATAAAACCGAAAACTACATCATTGTAGTTTTGGTTTTTACCCTCCTTTTTGTCTTTACAAATCTTGTTTTAATTTAATTAATCTAATTAATTAAATGAAACCAAAATCTAGCTCAATATTAAATGTTTATTTTGGGCTTTTAATTAACACTTAACTAGAGTAAGCCCATCATTTAATCATAGGCTTAAAACCCAATTTAATTAACTCTTAATTAATTTTTTTCGATATTATTATTACAAATCTAATTCAGTCCTTTCCTTTTTTTTTCTTTCCAATTATTTATATTTCTTACGTTGCTTGATAACCTTTCATAGAAGCCAAGTGGGGAATCTAATTGGACTTATATAATTCAAGCTCCAATAAGCCCGGAATTAATTTGATCTCATTAGAATTAATTCCATCTTATTAATCAAATGTCATTCCACTAAAGACAATTAGCTGAACTCTTGAATTACTAACTACTATGAGAACACATGTTTCAAATAAGGTGTCCAATCGCAAACTCTATTATGAACCATATTATAGCCATCCACACAATAAAGGGTAAAATTATCATTTTGCTCTTATTTTGGTTTTTCCTTTTAGATCTCCCGCTTTACTTTATATGTTGATTAACACACAAGATCTCATCTTGGTGTTAAGACTTGATAGGTAGTTTGTCCATCAAATTACTGGCGCCAGTTTAATTGCCAATCTCCGTAAAACAACTAGAAGTGATGATATCACTATAAACTCTTAAACTCTTTATTTGAGTGAATGTTCCCTGATACATATTTCAATTAATAATTCCAACATATAGACACTGGATTGATACTCTATAAAAATGCAATATGATCATATCAAGAATTATAATGAAACACATATGAGTTCACCACTCTTCAAGATTGTGATTCACAATAAATGAATCCTAAAGTGTATGTTTTAAGATTAAAGAAACGACTTACTTTAATCTTTAAAAATATACGTGATTCTAGATTCATTTAATAGTGCTATTATTAATAGTCAATTACTATCATGATATGAAACTCATCATTCTCTTAAAGTAAACTCCTTTGCTTACACGGAGATAAATCGCAACACTACAGTCTAAACTATAATCAAGCGACCAACTTGATTATTCAACTATGAATCAACTAATTTAAATTCTAATAATATACATGTTTCCCATACAACTCCATGTATATGTATATTATATACAAAAGAATCTTGGTATCTTATGACTAGTTATATAATGCTCATACAAATAAACCCAAACTCTTTTGTTTTATTAATAATAAATATTTTCAATAAAAAAGTAACTAGAAGCAGATTAAGTTATATATAAATACATTTGCTTTCTAGGGCACTATATTTACATATCTCCAACATATGTCCTCATCAAATCTCTACCTCATCATCGATAGAACTTCTTCCCATTTCATTGTTTCTCCTTCCTTTCGATTTCTTATCATAAGTTGGTACCACTTTTGGGCTACACCTTTCATATGCATTGAAGGTACTCACGTCTTTAGTTCCTCGGGTGTGTGGTCCATCATGAATAATTGTTCAAATTAGTAGCTCTAACTTTTTACTCATGTTCCTTCAAACGTAGGGAAGTCGATTTTTTTTAATCTTGTTGAAACAATGTAGGGACCACCCTCTCCTAGGTTTCTCATCATAATTTTAGTATCTTCTCTTCTTATCTTCTGCATAAGTTGTTGGAACATTGATTTAATGTCATTGATCTCCTTTTCTTCTCTCATTTGGGATTACAATAGATTCTTCATGCCTTCTTCTAGGCGACTTACCTCCTCTCCTCTCATAATTTCTGCCATCGATTGTTGTTGAGGGTCGTCTGCTCTGATACTAGATGTTATAATATATTTAACTCACTTGTACAATTCTATACAAGTTACTTGGAATAACGTATTTTAGAGAGAGAAAGAAGTAGATGAAGAAGAGTCCTTATAATGACTATTTAACAGTACATAGCGAATCGTAATAATAGCACATGTTCATTTTATAGATTGGTTATTATAAAGTTATTGAAATAATGCATACCTACCTTATTTACAATAATAATGCTTCGATGTTGTTTCTATTTTCTTCTTCATTTACATGCTGTGATTAACTATTTTTATCAAAATAATTATTAAATATAATGTAAGTTATATTTACATTATAACTACCTATGTAATTCGTTAAGATTTTAAGTTGAGAAACTCTTTAAGGGTAAGTTGGTAACTAGAAATGAAGACTTGGAAATGATTATATGACTTACATTCTTTAATTGTTGCTTTTATGTTTGCTAGTAATAGATAAGGATTGATCAAATAAATTTTAAATAATTCTGAAATTTTATTCCCAAGCTAGCTGCACGTATAACTTGGAATCATATATTAAGAATAACAAATAAACTGTCGAGCGAAAACATAATGTCTTTTCTCTTTGTGTTTCGTCTCATTATTTGATAATTTAAGACTAATTAATTTATTTAAACAATACATTATTTTGATTGATTCTTATCAGGATATTGTTATCAACATTGCATATTACTTATTTAATTTTTTTAATAATTATTTTATTTTATTTTAAGGATTTTATATCATAAAATAAATTCATTATGTTTTTAATTTTATTCTTATAAAATATCATACACAATTATTTAAATTTTAATAATTTATTAAATCATTAAAAATAATTTATTTATTAAATACAGATTTTATAAACTAATAATAATACAAAATATTTTAATTATTTATTTATAAAATCAATCACGTAATAATCAAACATAAGTAACAAATTGTCATTACTATTTTTAATATTTAATGCCAAACATTGGTATAGCTATTATCTTCTAATCTCATTTCTTATTCTTCTATACCAAATATCTATAATCAATTATTCTATTCTTATTCTAATACTTTATTTTTAAAACCATACTGCTGTTAAATCTTAATATGTCTCCCTAAAAGAAAAGGAAACAGACTGCGTATAGAGTCATCCTCTTCTTCCTACGTCTGCCGCGTCCAAAAAAAAATGGAGGGAGAACCAAAGTCGAATCTCAAGATAGCTGTCATACACCCAGATCTCGGTATAGGTAATATGCTTGTCTTTTTATACTATTTTGGGTGACTCTCCTTTTGACCCTTTCCTTTTTCCCTTCAAATTTTGATTGTTAAAACCTGATCTATTTCCTTTTTAAGGTGGTGCTGAGAGATTAATTGTTGATGCTGCTGTTCAGCTTTCTTCACATGGCCATCAAGTTCATGTCTTTACTGCTCACCATGACAATAACAGATGTTTCGAGGAAATCCTTGAAGGCAAGTTCCTATATATATATGTATTATAAGCTAATTGGCATTTAGTTGCTTACTTCTTTGTGTGGTCAATGAAGTGGAAGTGCTTCTACCAGTAAATGGTAGGATCTTTTTGTGAAATGTTGTGTTGCGAGCTGAACTTTTCACCAATCCTGGATAAAAAGACAAAGGCTAACTCTTCTTTAGAGGGAACTATAGCCTTATTTTCAAGTTGAGGTTTTTCCCGTGGCTACTGTGGACCACAACAGAAATTATAAGCTCCAGGCACAATGGAATACAAACTAAGATCATTAAGAGTGTGGGATCAGATAGGCTTTCTATTTCTTCTTCGTCTTATCTGTGTAACAATTGCTATAATGAGCCATTTCTGTTCCAGAAGGTCAATCTGGTCTTTCGAGTGTCCTTCAATGGTGGTTGGATTGAAGGTTGCTCAAAAGAGTTTCGTTAAAGAGAACATCAATTTGAAAACTCAAATGTGGTTTGATTCCTGTCAATGAGCAAATACAATTTGTTCATCCAATGGAAATCCGGGACCTTAATTCTATTAAATTGGTGATGTAAATGATCAAATATTATTACCTATGCAGCTAGTGTTCAAGGATTTTTTTTCTTTTTTTTTGTGAGTTTGTTGCTTGAAGACATCATGTGCTAGATCATCTAAGCTTTCTACCGGCCTGTTTCACTCATCCTAAAATTAGTATGGTTAGACTGACAGCCTCAAGCAAGAAAGAAAGCTGAAGTGTAGGTTGATTTGATGTAAGTTTTACCATGACAAATTTTTGAGGCCAACAATAAGTCACTTGTTGAAAACAGACGAAAAGGTTTTGCAATTCTGATTTATAGACCTGACCATTGAGAAACACTTGGAATCCAAATCTTTGAATGCTTGTTTCATATCTCATTCATGAAGCTTCTAGTGCCACACCAGATGAGGGTATCAGATTTTAGTTCAGGTTCCTTCAACTCTTTCTGAAGTTCTTTGAACCTCATAGACAAGGTTTTCTTGAAAGGAGGGATTGAGGGTATCAGATTTCAGTTCATGTTCCTTCAACTTTATCTGAAGTTATTTGAACCTCGTACACAAGGTTTTCGTAAAAGGAGGGATTGTTACAATAAAGAGAGCTGAAGTAAGAGAAGGGTGAAGGATAAGAAGCTGCCCATACCGCATTTTACTAAGTTTTCAATTTCATTGTAGGACTTAGTTACCATTTAGTGACCAGCAGGCTGGTCAAGAAGCTGGATGTTCAGAATTAAAACCCAGCTGTAACCAACTCCTTTAAGAAAGTAATATGAATTGTTGTTCTCTTTTCTCTTTGTTCAGCTCTTTTTTCCCCCCCTCCTCTGTTTTCTTCTTCTATCCTTTCTTTAGTTTACACTTGCAAACTATCCACATAACTTGTACCTTGAGTTAAATGCTTCATTTTCTTTAATTAAATTGTTTTAGTATATCTTGGATATGGCCCTTGAATGCCTTTTTTCTACTTAGATATTTGTCTTATATCCTATCCCTTTATCTCACTCAAGGTGATATTCTCTGACTCAAATATGATGCCAATTTACCATATAGGCACCTTCCCAGTTATCGTATATGGCTCTTTCCTCCCCCGGCATATATTCTACCATCTTCACGCTGTATGTGCATATTTTAGGTGCATTTTTGTTGCTCTCTGTGTGGTCTTCATGTGGCCATCTTTTGACATTATACTGGTGGATCAAGTGTCAGTTATTGTCCCATTGTTTAAATTGAAAAAATTAACAAAGGTATATATACTTCTGTTCTTTTCTATTCTTTTACTTTTCTCTTTCATTTAGTTTTTAATGTGAGCTGTGATGCATTGGTAGAAGGATCAAGTTATTTCACCAATTGTATGATTTACCAGGTGGTTTTCTATTGTCATTTTCCGGATATGTTGTT
>JAOTAX010000009.1:864746-886238 GCA_025629825.1 Erythroxylum guanchezii | reverse complement strand
TTAATCTTGTCAATGTGGTGTAGGTTAAATTTTCTTTCCATTAACCGCTTTGAAAGGAAAAAGAATATAGACTTGGCTGTTTCGGCCTTTGCCATGCTTCGTGACCATAAAGAACATCAGTTTCAGCATGTTTTCAAAAACGCTACTTTGACTATTGCAGGCAAGTCTTCATCACCTTTTTCCCAGGATTATTTTTCCAAAAAAAACTTTGTGCCAGGATTCCTTAGCCCACCAATTATTAGGCTGTGAATTCGTAGAAAATGTTCTGGTTAGATAGAGTGCCAGCGGTGAAAAATTGAATGAAAAAGTTCGTTGTCACCTACATGGACAATTTGCTTGTATTTTGAAAGGACTTTTTATATGAATAAAGAATACAGTTTTCTCATAGCAAGTCCTTTTTTTCTTTCTGATAATAAATAAGTTCATGCTTTCAATAATCTTTCTAAAAATTCAACTGTAAAATTTTGTAACGGACAGTGAAGGATGAAGCTTTTCTTTGGATAAATTAGTTAGCTTGATTTTTACAAAGGAAATAAAGGGATTATTATATTTTAAAGGAAGGCTAAATGACATAGCTAAGATTCCACCATGTACTCCATGTGCCATTTGTGTTTCAGGTGGGTATGATAAACGACTTAGGGAAAATGTTGAATACTTGGAGGAACTTAAAAGCTTAGCAGAAAGGGAAGGAATATCTCATCAAGTTAACTTCATCACCTCTTGCTCAACAGCAGACATAAATGAGCTTCTTTCCCAATGTCTTTGTGTTGTTTATACGCCAAAGGTATGTTACCATATTTATACTACCGTCCTCTATCCATTAGTAGTCATGTTGCAAATGAAAAGGGAGGTCTCTTACTTTGTTGATAGTTATGAGGTTTCTTGCTTTGTTGATAATTGTAGGATGAGAACTTTGGAATTGTTCCATTGGAGGCTATGGCTGCTCATAAGCCTGTCCTTGCATGTAATAGTGGGGGCCCTTTGGAGACCATTAAGGACGGAGTAACTGGATTTCTTTGTGATCCTACTCCTCCAGACTTCTGCACGACCATGGCCAAATTTATACGGGATCCCCAGATAGCAGAGAGAATGGGGAAAGAGGCTCGAGACCATGTGGCCAATTCATTCTCAACAAAGGTTTTTGGTCAGCGTTTAAATCATTATCTCAGCAACATTGCTAGCGGTAAGGAGGATTGAGAATCTAAGGTTGCGAAAGGTTACATTATTGTAAGACGATTCAGATAGAATAATGTTATGCATGGTTTCATCGTTAGACAAAGTCACGGAAGGCTTATTGCAGAATTTAGTTAAGGTTTATTTGTTTCTGATTTGAAGGTCTTTGTCTATGTTGTCCGATAGGATGCACCAAATATAGGATGGACTAATACACTGTTCAACTTTGGAAACTTGCCTCAAACTTACACTTAAAATTATAAAAAAAAACAAATTCTGAAGTAAAAAGAAAATAATACTTTTGTCAGTTTATCGTCATTAATAACATAAAAAAAATATATTATTTTTAATGAATTTTTAGGCTATACAAAGTTATGTGACAATCAAGTATAACTAAAAGAAATTTCATCAAAATTTTTCTAATAAATCTGTTTCATTCTAATAAATCCTAAATTAAACTAATAATCCCTAATTTAGCTAACCCTAATCTAACAAATTACTAATTTACTAAATCTTAAATTCTCTACATCCATGGGATGACATGTCCTCTCCTAGTTGCAGCATAGTTCTTTGAACATTCCCATAGTTTAGCATTTCTTATCTTGTATAAGTTATTACATTTTTTGGTGATGAAGGTGTTGTTAGGGCTTATTGTAAAATTTTGCATGATGCATAACTGCCTCTAGCTTGCTTGGAATCACTGCAATGATACCCTAGAGATTGGGTTGTGTAGGCACTACATCTAGGATGGTGTTGAGAATTCTTACATATGAGTATCTCACATTGAAACAAGATAGCAAAGAAGACTAACATATAAGCCTAATGAGTTACTCTACTTATTATCAAATAATTTTAGGATAATCTCACTTAGACTTATATGTATTCTAACTTTTCTCCTTGTGTAATCCCGTAGGTCATTGCAAATTTAACAAATAGTGTAATAAGAGATTGTTTGTTCATTAGTCTTAAGGAGTTCTTTGGCCATTTTAGGAGAAGAGGTGGATGTCATAGGAATTTGGGTGTGAATAATTTTTAAAAAAATTGGGATAAATTTAGGATTAAGTAAATTAGTAATTTATTAGATTAGGATTAATTAGATTAGGTATGTTAGATTAAATTAACCTAGTTGGTCTTATTTAGGCTTAATTAAAATTAATCAAATTATTAAAAACAAATTAAATTTGATGGACCTTTTTAAGTTGCATAGGGTTAGAGTCACATGGCTACCACATGGGTTTATAAGGTCGACAAGTTCATTAAAAATTGTATACTTACGAAGATATGAAACCATCTGCTTTTTCGTTTATAAACAGTTCAATTTGAACATTTTAAAAAAATTAGATTTATTTAGAACACTTTGAAATGACAAGGTTTGACTTATATTCGAAAGAAAACATTAAGGTCAAATTTGCCCTTTTGTCTAAAGAATCTTAATGTTTCATAATTATCTAAATTGAACTTCCAACTAATAGAACTCGAAACTTTATTAGGATTTATTAGTTAAATGTCACATTAGTGTTAAAGCAATTTTTAAAATTTTTCCTTGCTTCTGTAAGAACATTAGTGCTATGTGATATTAAAAGATTCCACTCCCAACATAAGTCCTAGCTTTATCCTCCTTTCAATTATGAAAGAAGATGGAAGGGAACAAACAAAGAAGCACCTATTGCTAGTTAATGATTATGAATCCCATAATTCAATGCTCTGTTCTCATGGATTCCAACATTCTCTCTTGAAAGTCATTTCTTTCTCTCCTTGTTGTATCTGACCAAACAAATAAATTAAGCACTAAACAAAAAGAAGCCTTAAATTTAGTAGTAATTGCATGGAATCCTAGTAGTTGAGTAACAAGTGCTAACATAGAGTGATTTTTTTAGTAGATTTATTTTTATTTCCTAAAATGTAAACATTTTTGCTCTTATTTTGAATTTTAGGTGAACTGCATTTTTTTATTAACCCTTTAAAGAGTCTGACGAGGAAATGTGAATTACTTAAAGTTTTTGTACATATGGATTGCATAAGTTCTCTTTTCCTCTATTTCTTTCATTTTCTATACTTTTGGTTTATTGCTTTTTTAAAATTTTTGGTTTTAATTTGCTTTGAAACTCTAATTAAAAAGCATAATGAATAATCTAAGCTAAAATTTTTATGTTCATTTTTAATTTTTTTCTTTGGCGATAGTTGAAAAGATTACTTGATGTTGCTAGTCCAATGTTTATAATGGTTTTAATTAAATCCTTAGGAGGAGCATTTGGCCTAGTTTATAGTCCTATAGTAAGTAGTCAAAAGTTTGTGTCTTTGTTACTTTTCCAACTTCTAGATCTTGAAACTATAAAAAGACAAACATCACTTTGGTTAGGTTATGATTAAAGGAGAGAAAATGATTTGAATTTTGGAGTCCTTGATGTCAACTTTTCATATTTCCAAGATTTAGATTAACTGGGTTATAGAGAATGCCTTTGTGGAAATATATTGGGGAGAATGCAAATATAGTCCAACTTACAAGTCTAGATGTTATGTAGCTAATAGGATTGATTATAACCATATAGCAATAATGCATAAGAAAAATTGCAAACAATTTGTCATTTCAATTTGATTAGAAACTTGCTTAAGTGGCTCAAGATAACAAAGCTTAAGGGTTATCCAAAAGATCAGGAGCCATTAGAGTAGTTTGAAGATTAACTCAAGAAAGCTTATGTTTTGTTGCAAAATTGTTAGGATAGGAATTATCTTTACTTGATGGCCATTAGGTGCAACATTGTGTACCAATTCAACTAGAAGATGACAAATAATTGCAAAAAGTCGAAAATTAGGGCTTATTTTAAGAGTGAGGCCATAAGTGCCACGCAGGCTCTATATGGCAAAGTGGGTCCTATAAAAAGGGACAAAAATTAAAAAATATCACTTTAGTAGTATTTTAACATTTAATAGACAAAACCCTAACAAAGTTAAGGATTATATAAAGTGGTGATTTAAATTAGATGATTTTGAAACGTTAGTATTCTTCTTGAACACACCCAAGTATTCGAGTTTAAGCTAAATTCTGGTGCAAGCATTAAGGTTCAAACGATCCCTTTTGCAATAAATATATATTTAGATTTAAGTTATTCTTCATTTGATCAGTAGTTTTCTATTTATTTAAATATGCACTAACTATTAAGTTTTAAAATAATGCTACCTTATATATATAGAAAACTACTTATCAACTGAAGAATAACTTAAATCTAAATATATATTTTTTGCAAAAGGGATCGTTTGAACCTTAATGTTTGCACCAGAACTTAGCTTAAACTCTAATACTTGGGTGTGTTCAAGAAGAATACTAACGTTTCAAAATTGTATATATATATACACACACACACACACACACACACACACACATAGTTCTAAAGCCTTCAAAAATATTTCTAATTTTTCTAAATAATTGTTTGTCGATAAATAATATTGCCTCTTCCAATAATAAGATATATTCTTTTAATGGTTTGGTTTTTTTGAAAAGTTAAAGAAATTGAATTAATAAATCAAAAGTACATATAACAATACTACAAGCCATTTGAAGTAGGCATCCAAGGATCCCTTAAAATGAGCTATACGCCTGACAAAAATATAATAAGACTCAATCCTATTCAAGTGTTACTTACAAAAGTTCATTATACAATTCATTTTAATAAAAGGTTCAAATTACCCTTGAAATGTCATACTTCCTCTATATTATATTTATTGGTTATCTAATCTCCAAGATGAGACTAACATATAAATGCAATTCCTTTCTCTAAAAAATTTATTCCCTTATCCATTTTAAAAGCTAGGTCATTACTTGTTCCATTTTACTTTTGCTCCCTTTAAAATCTTTGTTATTTTTTGCATCCATATTTTGCATGTGCATAAGAAAAAAGTTCTTGTGTAAACAACTTTGTTCCCTTTAGTGATATTTCTATTGGTATCCATTCCGGAATGTCAACATGATTGTAACTTAAGAAATTAAATTGGTATAAAAGACATAATGGTGTTCCATATATGCTTATAATAGTTACATCTAAAAAAAATAAAGGTTCTCTAGGGTTTCAAGTCAACATTTGCATAGATGACAAGTAATAGATAGATTGAGGTAATTTAATCTATTCAAAGTGGCTAATCTATTCTTAACCATTAAGCATATGAAGAAGGATAGTTTTGGCAACATCTTGTTACTCTAAATTGTGCTACTCTAGTTTTGTCTAGTACCTCTCACCTTTAAGAGTTCTCTATACAATATGTTTATAAAACTTCGAGAGTTATGTCCAAGCCACCGATAACAGTTAGTCTTCTTTGTATTTGAGTTATAGTCAAGTATAATGTGAGTAGTTTTAAAAGGAAAGTTAGATCATTGGTTGTCAATGATCTACAAACTCACCTTAGAAGAGCTTAAAATTCTGCTTAACACTTCTAACATTTCTTAAGAGCCATAGAGTGGTCTGATTTTGCTCTAGTTATTAAATAATAAAGAGGATGTTTCTCAATTCATATGTTGGACCCCGGTTGTGGAGCCCAACTTTTGAACCATAAAACGTGATCTTCATTACTCCGAAACTCTTGCTAACTCATAAGACATGAACCTATTATCCTATAGCGTTATTTCAATGAAATCTCATAAGCCATCAACAATTCATCTTCATTCTCATAACATCCCAAAAATTTCGTTGCAATTTGTTCAATGGCGCGCCCACACCAGTCGAACACCATAATCAAACTCATTTCTCCTACTTCAGAATAGATTTTGGGAAACCTTGATTCAGAATTTCAATTTGACTTCTTCATAACATTTGTTCCCCACTGTCTTAAGTTTCTAATGACACCAAAATCATTCCATTTAGTTCAGTAATCTGAAAGTTATAGCCCAAACATTCTTGGACTGTTATTAAACTGAAATAGTACACTATAATCAACTTCCATCCAAAAATTGAAAGTCTTTGAGACTAAATTAAAGTTCGAGTTCTTCAGATAATTTGCATCTCTATATCTCGAGTTTATTTAGAAATAAGAATCATCTCATTTGGAGCTCTACAGATCAAGATATCATCAAAATACTGAAGCATATTCAGTAAAATATCCAATTCTTACTCTTCCAAATCGATATCCTTACTTTGATTCAATCAATCTTTTTCAAATTAATACCAAAAGCTATAAATTCTTATGAGGAGGTAGAGAAATGTGTTAGAAATCTATTACTTCAAAAATTAGGTCATTTTGAGATTGGAAGACAAAGTGATGGCCAAAATAGTGAAATATGTTCAAGGTTGGGGAGGGGACCTGCGTGCATAGCTGCGAAGTCGCTATCGCGCATTGAAGTCGCTATCGCGTAAATGCGCGATCACGACTTTCCCTTCCTGCTTTTCTTCTTCTGACCTATAATGGTAAAAGGGCATAACTTTCACTACAAATATCAGATTAAGGTCCTTCTTAGACCGTTTCAAAGAAGACTTCTAGATCTACACTTCCTTGAAAACCTTAAAAGAAATTTTTGCCTCTATAAGGGTCAAAATTTTAGAATAATGTAGTAGTCTCGAATGTCCATCCTGTACAACATCACAAACTTCTAATGATCATATCTCTTAACTCCAATGTCCAAAATTTTCATACTTTATACCATTGGAAATCTAAAAGAAAGATCTACAACTTTGAAGAAGAGAACTTTGTCCAAGACAACTTTGTCCAATTTAGCCTAGATCAATATATTTTTCCCTTAAAGATAGTACACAAATTTTACCCTTATGAAAGACTTGAAAATTTTCCCAAATTCACTTCCTCTAATGCAACATCATTCATAACAATTCAACTACCAAATTGATTTCATTAAACTCTCAAATCTCAATTCATACAGCTCATCACATTCAACTCCATCTCATCCATACACAAATTCACAGTTCAACTTAACAATCATTCAAACTCAAATTCACATTTCAACTTAACAATCATCCATACACAAATCCATATTTCATTAACATCATAAAATAAGAATTTGCAAAGCTTTAATGGCATTCTAAGCCACATTACATCATCAATATCAAAAATCCGAAATACAAAAGATACAAAACTCCCTAATTCTCGACATGTGTCTAAAGTCTTGCTTTTACATCAATCTAGCTTAAAATACAAAATATGCATAATCAAACGAATGCCTTGACTCTCCTTCACCCGATCTCTTTCTCTTCACCTAGAGATTGGAATAAAAGGGGGTGAGCTTGAAAGCTTGTGAGTAACAGATTTATAATCGAGAAACAAGCAAAAATCATTTTCAAAACTCATTGCCATTGTGCATTTTCGTAACCATAGTAATTTCTCAGTAAAAATCATCAACACTTATTTCTCAAAATTCTCAATTTATCAAACAATTTATGAGCAATTATAAATCATGTATGCATCAAACTTATCAACATATCATGAGCACATAAGCACATCAAAATGGTTTGGGAGGTCCCTAAATAGAACGGGCTAGCACATTTCCCAAAAAGGGTCCTGTGTAGTCGTGAACAAAATGAACTAACACAATCCCACATAGTGATTTTGTGTAGTTGTAAACATGAGGGAGTCTATGAAGGAGCTCCATGCCACTAGCGGGCAGAGGGGAGAAGCCTTTAGTCGAAGTGCACTTGGCATACAGAATGGACCAAACCAAACTCACATAACATGTAATTCATAACTTGAAAACAGATTTCCCAAATGGCATCTTTTTGGAAACTTTTTTTTCCATGAATAAGCAATTTTTTTTCAAATTTTCATTTAGCAATTCCAATTCGTCAACAAAATTCATATACAAAGCATATAATAAATTCTCAAATCATTTACAAGCAATAATGCAATATTACTTGAAATCCTTTTATTTTCTTGATTTGGAAAAAGAAACATTAATGACTCATTACTCAAATTATAAACATTAAACCCACCTTGATTTTCTTGCTTAAAACTTTGCTAAAAATTGTCTCTACTCTTGCTCCTCTTGCCTCTCTTGATTTCTTTTATCAAAGACAAAATTCCAATATCAATAGGCATTCTAATTGAAAATCTCACAAAAACCTAAGCATGAAATTGACCCCAAGCTCTTTGAACCAAAACCCTTCCAAAAATCCAACAAATCAAAAACGCTCTTACCTTGATTCTTCACCAAATGAAGAGTTTCTTGGCTTGAATGAAAGCTCTTCTCTTCCTCTAACTTTTCTCTTCTCGAACAACTCCAAAATCTTTCTTAAAAGCTAAGAAAAGATCAACCTAACTTGGTTTTCTCTTCCTTTCTTTCAAACCACCGAAACTCTCACTTCTCCCTTTCTTCTTTTCGTTATTTTCTTCTTCTCTCCCATAAATCACGTTTTTTGCTTCTTCAATTGCAAGACAACACTCAATTCTTCCATTTATGCCCTTAATGAGTGAGAAATGTCCAATTTGCCCTTCCTTATAAGCTTATGTTCTTTCATCCTTAAGGGATTAAATAATCTTACTACCTTAACACTTTAATTCCATTAGCCCATGCAATAAATCCTACAACCCATGCAATAAATCTTACTAACTTTGACATAATTTAATTAACTCCAAAAATAATTAATCTATCAAGACCTCAAATTAATTTAAATCATGCTTATTCATTAAGAAAATTTTGGGGGCCAACATTTCTCCCCCTCTTAAAAGAATTTCATCCTCGAAATTATTATTTGACTAATTAAGAGGTAGGGGTATGTCTCCTCATATTATCAATAATGTCACCTCAAATTCAAGAATCCAATCACATGGTTGGATACTTTATATCAAACATAATGCATACACTTTCAGTAGCATATCATACATTCCATGCTTATGTCATTGTTAGGAGTAGGACTCCAATACTCACTTTTGAATTATTTTGTATTCCTTACATAATCATTTTTTATTCGTTCCTTCATTGATCATTCTTAATATGAACTAACTTAAACTATCTGATCTGCTTAACCTAATTTAGTGAAATTCTTCTTCGAAAGAAGATTTCTTGCCACTATCATCTATACTATTTACGTAATCTCTATCAATCAACTGTTATCATCATCGCATTATAGGTGTGTATCATCAAGGTCATCCCATTTTGTCCAAGGATTTAATCTCCGACAATTCACCAATTCATATCTTACACAATTGATACTTTGATCTCCATTGATCCTAGAAAATATTTATCTCTTTATCAAACATACTAGCACCAATTTTACTCCCGTTTTCTAGAATTTACCTCTTCTGATGCTATATCATTTCATAATGAATCAACTACCATATTGAGTGCATCAACTCTTCTCATTTAATTATTCATCCTTTTCTTAATCTCATTCATATGTAAAATTCTATCTTGCATGCATTTCTAACTTTCTCCATACTACATATCATTTCATTCATCTCATGAAAAGTCATTTATGTCTATTTCATTTCCCCTCTACTATTTCCTCATTTATGTCTCATTTTCCTATTGTCATCTTTTTGATCTTCCATATGCATGTCCTCAATCAATTTAGAATTATTGATCCATAATCATCATGAAATTCTAATCTTCATTTCACTAATATTTTCTTACGGTGTTTCACAACTCTTGTCACATTAATCGGGCAACCATTTCGGTTCCAAATTCATCTTCTCCATATCATAACAAGGTTATGTTTTCATTGCATTCTGCTTATACACTCTAATCTCATCATTTATACTTATATCTCTATATTCCTCAAATAATCCATGACAATACATTCATATCTATATTACATTCGGGGAAATATTACCACAGTGTCATTCTTATGTCATATTCAATAACACATCCTCCAATATAAATACATTTAATCATTATCATCATATTTACCCATATACTATTTCACATTTCTATCTATCCACAACTTTTCATTTTCTCACATTCTGATAGATCATTATTCTTCTCACTATTTCTACCATCTCAAACTTATAATAATTGCTCATGTGTGTGACTCACACACACGTGACTGAGACTAGGGATCAGTTGCTACTGCTTGTTATGACATGTTCGCAATGTATGTACCTTGACACATAATTCGAAAACGCCCATATAAGACAATAATTCTGGGCTTTGATACCACCTCTGTTGTTCCCCGGTTGTGGAGCCCAACTCTTGAACCATAAAATGTGATCTTCATTAATCTGAAGCTCTTGCTAACTCATAAGACATGAGCCTATTACCTTATAGGGTTATTTCAGTGAAATCTCATAAACCATCAATAGTTCATCTTCATTCTCATAACATCCCAAAAATTTCGTTGCAATCTGTTCAATGACGTGCCCACACTAGTCCAACACCATAATTAAACTCATTTCTCCTATTTCAGAACAGATTTTGGGAAACCTTGAATAAAAATTTCAATTTGACTTCTTCATAACATTTGTTCCCCATTGTCTTAAGTTTCTAATGGCACCAAAATCATTCCATTTGGTTCAGTAATCTGAAAGTTATAGTCTAAACATTCTTGGACTATTATTAAATTGAAATCATATACTATACTCAACTTCCATCCAGACATTGAGAGTCTTAGAGACTGAATGAAAATTCAAGTTCTTCAAATAATTTGCAGCTCTATGTCTCTAGTTTATTTAGAAACAAGAATCATCTCATTTGGAGCTTTACAGATCAAGATATCATCAAAATAATGAAGCATATTCAGTAAAATATCCAATTCATACTCTTCCAAATCAATACCCTTACTTTGATTCAATCAATCTTTTTCAAATTAGTACTAAATCTATAAATTCTTATGATGACGTAAAGAAATGTGTTAGGAATCTATTGCTTCAAAAATCAGGTCATTTGGATATTAGATGACAAAGTTATGACAAAAATAGTGAAATATGTTCAGGGTTGGGGAGTGGAACTTGCTGGTCGCGATTGTGAATGGCTGCGAAGTCACGATCGCTCCACAGAGTCACTATCGCGCATTGTCGCGAGAGTGACTTTGCCTTCCTACTTTTCTTCTTCTGACCTATAAGCGTAAAAAGGGTGTTACTTTCACTAAAAATATCGAATTAAGGTCCTTCTTAGACTGTTTCAAATAAGACTTCTAGATCTATAACTTCCTTGAAGACCTCGAAAGAAAATTTTCTCTTTATAAGGGTCAAAATTTCATAATAATGTAGCTTTCTTGAATGTCCATCCTATACAGCATCACAAACTTCTAATGATCATATCTCTTAACTCCAATGTCCAAAATTTTCATACTATATATCATTGGAAAACTAAAAGAAAGATCGACAACTTTGAAGAAGACAACTTTGTCCAATTCTGCCTAGATCAATACAGTTTTTTCCTTGAAGTTAGTAAATAATTTTTACCCTTATGAAAGACTTGAAAATTTTTCCAAATTCACTTCCTCTAATGTAACATCATTCATAACAATTCAACTATCAAATTGATTTCATTAAACTCTCAAACCTTGATTCATACGGCTCATCACATTCAACTCCATCTCATCCATACACAAATTCACAGTTCATTTTAACAATCATTCAAACTTAAATCCACATTTCAACTTAAAAGTCATCCATACACAAATCCATATTTAATTAACATCATAAAATAAGAGTTTATAAAGCTTTAATGGCATTCCAAGTCACATTACATCATCAATATCAAAAATCTGAAATACAAAAGATACAAAACTCTCTAATTCTCGATATGTGTCTAAAGTCTTGTTTTTACATCAATCTAACTTAAAATACAAAATATGCATAATCAAACGAATGCCTTGACTCTCTTTCACCCGATCTCTTTCTCATCACCTAGAGATGGGAATAAAAGGGGGTGAGCTTGAATGCCCGTGAGTAATAGATTTATAATCGAGAAACAAGAAAAGACCATTTTCAAAACTCATTGCCATTGTGCATTTTCGTAGCCATAGTAATTTCGTAGTAAAAATCATCAACACTTATTTCTCAAAATTCTCAATTTATCAAACAATTCATGAGCAATTATAAATCATGTGTGCATCAAACTTATCAGCCTATCATGAGCACATAAGCACATCAAAATGGTTTAGGAGGTCCATAAACTGAACGGGCTAGCACATGTCCTAAAAAGGGTCCTGTGTAGTCATAAACAGAACAAACTAGCACAATCCCACATAGTGGTTTTGTGTAGTTGTAAACATGAGGGAGTCCATGAAGGAGTTTCATGTCGTTAGAGGGCAGGCGGGAGAAGCCTGTACTCAAAGTGCATTTAACATACAGAATGGACCAAACCAAACCCACGTAACATTTAATTCATAACTTGAAAATAGATTGCCCAAATGGCAACATTTCGGAAACTTGTTTTTTTTTTCATAAACATGCAATTTTTTCGAAAACCCTTTTCATTTAGCAATTCCAATTCATCAACAAAATTCATATACAAAGCATATAGTGAATTCTCAAATCATTTACAAGCAATAATGCAATATTACTTGAAATCCTTTTATTTTTGTTATTTGGAAATAGAAATATTAATGGCTCATTACTCAAATTATAAACATGAAAATCACATTGATTTGCTTGCTTAAAACTTTGCTAAAAAATGTCTCTACTCTTGCTCCTCTTGCCTCCCTTGATTTCCTTCATCAAAGACAAAATTCCCATATCAATAGGCATTCTAATTGAAAATCTCATAAAAACGTAAGCATGAAATTGACCTTAGAATACTTAAACCCAAGCATTACCCAAGTTCTTTAAACCAAAACCCTTCCAAAAATCCAACAAATCAAAAATGCTCTTACCTTGATTCTTCACCAAATGAAGAGTTTCTTGGCTTGAATGAAAGCTCTTCTCTTCCTCTACCTTTTCTCTTCTTGAACCACTTCAAAATCTTTCTTAAAAGCTAAGAAAAGATCAACCCTAACTTGGTTTTCTCTTCCTTTCTTTCAAACCACCGAAACTCTCACTTCTCTCTTTCTTCTTTTCGTTATTTTCTTCTTCTCTCCCATAAATCACGTTTTTTGCTTCTTCAATTGCAAGACAACACTCAATTCTTCCATTTATGCCCTTAATGAGTAAGAAATGTCCAATTTGCCCTTCCTTATAAGCTTATGTTCTTTCATCCTTAAGGGAACTACCAAAAATGCCCTTAAACAATCTTACTACCTTAACACTTTAATTCCATTAACCCATGCAATAAATCCTACTAACTTTGACATAATTTAATTAACTCCAAAAATAATTAATATATCAAGACCTCAAAATTAATTTAAATCATGCTTATTCATCAAGAAAATTTTGGGGCCCAACATCATAACTATGTATTTAAAGTTCCTAATTAGTACTCTTTAGATTTAGTAGTTAGGAGAGAAAATAGGAAGTAGATGACTTATTAATAACTTCCCAAAATCTTTTTTCTTTTAAGAAGTAGGTGTAGATCCACTTTACTCATAGAGCATCCTTATTAGTTAACAATCTCTATATTGTATTCTCCAAGAATACTTTATTACTCAGGTATACATGTGTAATTTTAAATAGTCCTTCACTAGTCGGTTTGTAAACTTCTATATAGCTCATTTTATCATTATATCTGCTACCATTCTTCCTAGACCAGATGAAAATCTTATCACTTTTTCAATTTTATCAGTTATTTCTTTATAGAGGAATATATGAGATAACTAGAAAATATGGAGTGAATTAATTATAGACTTAATTAATTTCAATCTTCTTGTAAAGAGAAAAGTTTGTCGCACTAATTACTTAGTCTCTTTTGTATCCTTTCAATTAGTGGAAGGCACTCCCTAAAATGCAACCTCTTTGATTTGATTAGTAAGCCTAAGTAAGTGAATAGATAAACCATTAATTGAAGCCCTGATTTGGAAGAAAGCTACGTAGTTATATAGGATGAACTAGTTATCAAAATCAAGTGACTTATGTTTGGATTGATTGACAAACCAAATAATTCCTTAAAAGTATAAAGAGAAGCCATCAAATTACTTACTAATTTATCATATAATTTAGAGAATAAGAACAAATCATTAGCAAAAGATAAGTTAAAGAGCTCCTTTTTCTTGCATTTAGAGTGCTATTTAAAGATGGAGTCTTGGATAATATTGTGCTTTAGTAATCAAGTTAGAGCTTCCATGTATAAAATAAAAAGATAAGGGAAAACAAGGTTACCTTACGTTAGTCCTCTTCCACCCTTAATCAATTTAGTTTATTCTCCATTGATCAATGCACTATAGAAGGTGGTTATGAAACCTTGCTTTATCTAGTTAATAAAGATGTCAAGAAAACTAAACAATTCAAGCATATATTAAAAAAAAATCCTAACTAATAAAATAGTAAAGTTACTTGACAATTTTTCTTCCTATAACCCTTGAATTACTCATATGCAATGAGTATATTATATCCAATTAGTCTATCTTTTTAGGATGTATCATATGAATCATAATATAAGAGTAAAAATAGGTATAAGCATCCCTAGAATTCCATAGATCCCATTCAAGTTTAAGGATTTCAATTTGGAAAAATAATGCATACATTAAGCAAAGGGCACAAAAAAATTAGATTGATTTTTTGATAAAAAAAGTACGATATGATATCTTAGGTTTGTTCCTCTTTCGCTATCCCTATTCCATAGGTACAGTGGCTTCACCATTTTTTAACCTCATCACAAATAACTTGGAGATGATTTTATATAAGATATTATAGTAAGAATTTAGCCTATACTTAGTTAGGGAACCAGCATTAGAAGTTTTGGGTGTGAGGCACACGAATTATCTATTAACCTCTTTTATCATTTTCCCTTATTAAATATTTCAAGCACAACTAAAGTTACAATATTTTTCATTAGTGTCCAAGACTTTTGAAAAAAGAAAGCTATTAAGGCCATCAAGACCTGAGGCTTTGTCTTGGTTTAATGAAAATATTTCTTTCTCCATATAAAGCAAATTAAAGGGACTCCTTAGTAACTCTTTGTCTGCGTAAGATATCTGGTCTTTAATAAAGGAGCATAAGATTGACATTAAAGAGCACTTAAAGTAAGGGTGCCTAAGAAATTTTTAATAAGGAAGCCTTATGCTTAAGATCTTTTCGTGAGAAAGCAACATCACCATTTTATTTGAGGAAGAAACATATCTTGTTGGTGTTCCTTCTTACCATTACTGACTTATAGAAGAAATTAGTATTGTAATCTACTTCATTAAGCAACTAGACCTTATCTCTTTGTCTAAACAAATAGTTATGGATGACTACTGCTCTAATGTAAGATATGAGGGCATTCGTTTCCTCATTAATCTTTACGTTATCACTTAGATTCTTCTTGAGCACTGATCATATTGATCTTAGTAGTGGGTAAGTGATCATAAGTATTGTTTCACCTTCTCACATTTAGTTCTTTGAGTTCTTTCTTAATGATTGTTAGCTTTCTAAAATATATAAATATCTTATGGTCTAAGATAGAATAGGACATCCCGTTACATATTACTTCATTGAATCCTCCATCATTAGCTAGAAGTTTATTGAACATAAAAGGATAGTTCTTCTTATATTTTGTAAATATGTTTTAGATAAGAATTATAATATGATTATAGAATAAATTATTCAAGAATATGGCTTTGTTATTTGGAAAATTGTTCAACCAATCACTATTGACTAATTCTATGTTAATCTTTTTCCTAATATGCCACCTTGCACTTTGCTTGTTCCTCTATATAAAAAATTTCCCTTCATATTTCAAGACATATTTCCTAGTTGATATTGAAGTCAACTAAAAGTATCGAAGAGTCCTAAATAGAGAAATGAATATGTTTAAGCTTGTCCTATAGATAATTCCTTTGGAATGCAAAATTAGAATTATAATAAAAGGAGATAGATAACATGGTATTCTCCTATAGATATATGATTGACAATTACATTAGCTGATCATTTGCTTGCAATAAAGAGACCTTAACTAACTTTGTATCAAAAGTAGTTACTATATGACTAAAATGATGAAGTTAGTGATTTGACAAAAAGAAACAATGATTGCCCCAAAATTTTAAGCTTATTGTAGCTTTCCTAATTCAAATTAAATTCTAAAATGCCTATAATAGTAGGATTTGTATCATAACAAAATTTGTTAATGATTGTATTTCTCAGGGCAACTAATTCCGCTCACATTCCATAAAGCTACTGACATAAAGGGGAGTTTATGATTTCAGATCCTTGAAATCTATTACTTTTTCCCAAGTTTGACCTATTATTAGTTTAGAATAGCATAAGCTATTTCAAACTCTTAAGCAATAGTAAATTAAGTCTTATTTTGAGTTTAAGTGAGACTACAAGAAGCCTAGTTCTTATTGTTGGTAACAGAGTCAAGAGCATTCTCTTTATATTTTTCCTATTAATAGTAGCAGGGTTATGAACATTCTTTTAAGAGGCTTCAGGTTGCTTAATCATAGAAGGAGTTAAGTTAAAACATTTAGGGACTATTACCAACTTTATTATTATTGTGTAAAATAATAGGTGTGGCTTTTAGAATTTCAATATGATTGGTTTCTATTATGACACCCTGAATGTGTCTTCAATCAATGAATCATCTTTCACAAGTCTTAACAAAGGTGTAGTATATCTAGAAAGTCCTTTATCAATTCAAAACTTGTTAGATCCCAAATTGTTCTTGGAAGTTAGAACTATTATATATGAAATGTTGGAGGTTAAAAGTTGGAAAATGTAGTTGGAACTTGTTTATTGAGCATACTTTGGTATTTTAGCCATAACTTTTTCTCTAGTTATCGAAATGGGATGATTCTTGATTTGGAATAAACTAGAGAAATAGGGCTACAAATTGTATGATGAAATTGAGTTCTAATTCAGACTCTAAGAGTTTCAATTTTTGGATGGAAGTTGAGTATGAAATATTGTTTCAGTATAAGGATGGTTCGGAAATGTTTGGGACATAACTTTCAAATTACCAAACCAAATTGAATGATTTGGGTGTCATTAGAAAATTAAGAAAATGAAGAAAATTTTTCTAGAAGGAAGTGTTAGCAAATTTCTTCAATTGTTCCATGATAATTAGTTAAGAAGTTAGAAGTATAAGATGTGAGGTTAAAAAACAAAAGGAGGGCAAAATGGGAAGGACAAGCTTAATGAGGGGTAAAATTGGAAGAAAGACTAAATAAATGGGTTGAAATAAGAAGAAGAAGAGAGTTGTCGTGAACATCGAGAGAGAAGAGAGAAAAAATGTAAAAAGAGAAGAGAAAAAAAGGAGAAAATCGTGGAGGAAGAGAGAAAATGAAGAAAGAAGAAGAAAAGAAGAGGAAATCAAGCTTGTTATAGTAAGTTTATCTTCTTCTTCTTGCTTTGTTACTGTTAGAGAAAGAGTTGAGAGAAAATGGGTGTTGTATTAGAAGAAGAAGATTTGAGAGAACCCATTTGATTTTAGGGTTTCTAAGCTAGGTTTTGGTTTTTCTAACCTAGATGGCCTATGGGTAGGTTGGGTTTGAGATTGATTTGTGTTGATTTCATTGGTTGTGATTTTTGAAGTTTTAGGGTTTTATTGAATTGGAATTGAAAAGGAGAAATTGGTTGTTTTAGGAAAATCAAGAACAACCTACCCAAGAGCAAGAGGAAGAGCACAAATGGAGTTTGGATTTTCAAGAGTTATAATGTGGGTAATTTATTGATAGTTATTGTGTAATGGGAAAAATGCCTTGTGTATGTGTATGCTTGAATTTCCAAATTGTGAATTTGCTACGATGTGGAAAATGCATTATGATTTATTTTATGTTATGTCATGCATTGAAAGATGTATGACATTTTGATATGATTGGTTTGTGACAATGATCATGTTATGCTATTGAATTGAGTCATGGCATTTTGTATAAGAAAAAGCATGAGAAAATGCGATTGTGAATGATTGAATTGAAGTATGAAATTTGATTGTGTTTGGGCGAGAGAGGAACCGTTTCGTAGTCACGTGCATGTCGACGTAAAGTCTTCTCCTAGCTGCCCGCTTGTGGCCCACGAGATATGAAAAATGGACTTGTTTCGTTCACGGTGTAAATTTCGATTTCGCCGTTTTGTTTCACGTAACCCTCGAGCCAATTATGTGTACATTGCATTTTAAGGTGTCAAGTTATGATGGCATTATAAGTGTTATGCTTTGTAGTGAATTACATTCAATATGACAAATGTGATGATGTGTTGAATTATGAAATGTCAATTGAATTGTAAATGTCGAACTTTCATTGCGATGAATAAGCTTATATGAATGTAAATATATGTTTGATTGTGTGGCTCATTGCCAATGGCTATAAATATTTTAGCCACTGAGCTGTGTAGCTCAACCCATCACTTTCCCTCCTCAGGTGCAAAACGAGAAGATTAGCGATCCTTGCAAGACAATTGGACAACTTCGAGATAGTTAGCTTTTGTACTAAGCAACACTTTGTATAGCTTATTAAGTATGACGAACATTGAGCATCCATTTGTATTATTTTAAGTTTGTGATGTGTATTTTGATTTGCAAATAAAGTTTGTTAAATGATTTACTTTGTTTAGACATGAGAACTGGAAATCGAGGATTTCCTTTTTTGTATATGAATATGTCTTTTAAAGGTTGGAATTTATGATTATGGAAGTGGATTGTGTGTATGCATATGATTCTTTGTTAAGATTGCGAATTGTTTTTCGTTTTAGAATAGGATATTAGCAATTGGAAAGGTTTTATGGGATGAATTATTTAAGGATGAGATTACATTGGAATTGTATAATTGAAGAAGCTATCTATTTGAGTTGATGAACTTTGAATATGAATTGCTATATAAATATAAATGAGTTGCTATGGAAAAGAAAGAAGGAAATTATGAATAATGAGATGTTATTGAATATAAGAAATCATATGAATTGAGGTTGAGTGTTAGATGAATTCCATTTGGTAGTTGAATGGATAAGAATGATGTTGCATGAGAGGAAGTGAAATTAAGAAAATTTTTAAGTTTTCTATAAGGGTAAATTTTGTGAACTGGTTCAAAGGAAATTCTGGAATAACTGAGATAGAACTAGCCAAAATTGTCTTCTTGGAAGTTGTAGATGATCTTTTTAGCTTTCTGACGCTATAAAGTTTGTAATTTTTGGACATCGGAAATGAGAGATATGATTGTTACAAGTTGGGATGTTGCATAGGGTGTATGCATAGGACAGCTATGGTGATTGATAGGAATTTGTGGTTTTGATGAATTAATTGGGTTGAGAATTGAGAGACTTATGTGATAAATTTGGTGTTTGGATTGATATAAAGTGATTTTGTACTAGAAAAGTTGAATTTGGGAAGATTATGAGTGAATATGATGTTAGATTGGATGTAGGAAGCATTGGAGGGGCTTTGGAGGGGTTTGGGAAACCCCCATGTCTGTTTAACGGACCTTTACGAGTCAAAAAGGACCCCTAACATCGCCCATGTTCGTTTAACGGACTTAATGTTTGTTTAACGGACCTTCTCGGGTGAGAAAGTGCACTTTGGCCCGACAATGTCCGTTAAACAGACATGCATGTACGTTTAACGGGCATCTACTGGATAGCTTCATGAAATCGTGATTGTTAACCCTTTTAAAGGCCGAATTTCGCTTTGTGGTCTTCATTAAAGTTTTCGATCTTGATGTCCTCTTTCTAATGGTCTAAAATCAAAATCAATCTGATATTTGTGATAAAAGTTATGACAATCGCGCCAAGACATGTCACTGCACTATTGAGGACTTAAGTATGCTGGATTCTTTTGATCATAACTTCCTCATCCGACCTCCAAATGAGGTGATTCTTAAAGCAATAGATTCCTAAGAAATTTATCTATCCCTCCATGAAAATTTGTATCTTTTGGAGTTGATTGGAAAAATTTTGATGGAAAGAAAATGAGAGATCGGTTGGGAAAGCATAATTAGGGTATGTACATGCTTTAGCATTTTAAGCATATCTTGATCTATAGAGCTATAATTAAGATGATTCTTGCTTCAAAACAAAATAGAGGCTTAGAGCTACAATTTCTTTGAAGAAGTCAAATTGAAATTTATATTTAAGGTTTCCCAAAATCTGTTCTGAATTAGGAGAAATGAGTTTGATTATGGTGATTAATTGGTATGGCCACACCATTGAACAAATTGTGAGTGAATTTTTGGAACGTTATGAGAATGAAGATGAACGGATGATGGATAATGAGGGTTAATTGAAATAACCCTATAGGGTGATATGTTCACGCTTTATGGCTTCGGATTGATTGTTGGGCTTCGGAAACGGAGCCCAACAAAACTTACAAATAAACAAGTATAGCCAATTCTTTTCCTTGAAGATGTAGTTTCATTTATACATATTGGTTTGTCTATATAGCTTGCCAATAAACTTAAATCCCTCAATTAACCAATCCTCAAGAGGCATACTCTAACATCCCACCCTCAACTGGAAGGGTAGAATGGTAATTTGGCATAGGATGGGATAGATTGGAATGAATTAGGACTGATCATGCATTATAGGATTGGTACACAGTAACATTTGTGCACATGAAATAACTGTACATGCATACATAACATTCCCGGTTTTCGGGCCTAATGCGATTTTATTGTAATTCACATGGTTATTGGATTTGAAAAATTATCCTGAGTGAGCCATTGAGTGTTTTATATTTTAAGGGATTTTTAGGAATTTTTCTGGAATTTTCCGGAGAAAATTTCCGGACCGAAAAAATCGCCAAGCGGCGAACCGGTCGATTTTTGGTAGCGAAAATTGCTACCCAATGACACTGTCATATTGGGTATATTATTTTGGAATTTAAATTATGGCCATTGGAGTTGATTGGGTTAATTTTTGAGTAGAATTGATTAAAGTTTAGTTTATTACTTTGACTTTTCTTCTCCATTTTTGGACTAACCATATAAGGCCACCTAGCATCTCATTAAATGCCTCCTTATCCCTCCCACGGTTTTGCGTAATTTAAAGAATGAAAACTTAGACTTTTGGCTTTTATTCATCAAACAACCGAAACTTGAAACCCTCCTTCATTGTTTGTTTTCATCTCCATCGATTTCTCCTTCCTTCCTCCAAAACTCAAGAGTTCTTCTACTTGTACCCAAGTTATTTTCTTGCCATGATGATGATATACTTGCATGGGGTTAGAAGAAGTGGTTAGAAAGAATAGTTAAGAAAGAATTGAAGAGAATAGAAGAGTGGAAGCTTAAGTAGGTAAGTGTTTAAGTTAAGTTTTAATGATGTTTTAATTATGAAGTTAAATGACATGGTAGTTAGAAGCATTTAATGTGAGTTATGGTGCATTTATTATGCTTATTGATGCATTAATTTGATGACAATTATTGTTTGAATTGTTGGGTATAAATGGATGTT